>PVJN01038597.1:0-20266 GCA_004026805.1 Lasiurus borealis
AGGAAAAATTTGCAATATTTAACCATATTCTGTAATGTGTGAATTGTTTCTTGTGTGTTTGGCTGTCTTGGTAGAACTCCCTGGAACATTTTCAAAAGAATAAACAGTAAGTAGCAGTTAAAGCCACTTTAGTTCATGAGTTGTATGTCCATTTTTCTTATTGCTGAAAGAGAATCCAGAATGCTAGTGATATGAAGTACTGTAAATTATTATTTTATGAAGAAATGGAAACTATAAATTACTTGTGAATGGCATTATAAAGAGATTGAAAACTCAGCTTTAAAAACAGGTATATCTGGTTTTGAATCCTAGTTCTATGCTTTCCTACCCACATAACCATAGTGAGGTTTTATAACCTCAATAATAAAATAAGTAAAATAAGGGTAATGATATTTTTTATAGGTTTGCTATGATGCTCAATAAGATGACTAGGGCCCATGAGAACAATATATTGAGTTGATATTATTGTCAGTTGTTATTATTATTTCTAATCCTTACCCAAGGATATGTTTTTTATTGATTTCAGAGAAACAGAATGGGAGAGAAATGTCAATGAGATAATGAGAGAGAGAGAGAGAGAGAGAGAGAGAGAGAGAGAGAGAGAGAGAGAGAGAGATTGGTTGCCTCTCATAGGCATCCTGACTGGGGATCAAACCTGCATCCTAAGTATGTGCCCTAAGCAGGAATTGAACCCACAACATTTTGGAATATGGGATGTCACTCTAACCAACAAAGCCACCTGGGTGCTATTTTTGCTGCAGTAGTTTTTGCTATTATTTATAGTAGCACTAAAACTTTTCCATATGAAAGGGGAGAGTCAATGTATTAGAATGAAAAACATTTTCAAGGGACAGCTTCAAGGAACTTTTTAATCATAGTAAATATGTGAAAAATACAACATAAGATTCAGAACTCTGGTGACATTTAAGATGGTCTATCTCTGGCACCCTGAGACAGCTAAGCCAGCTCCTCCCATACAGTGTCTTCCCTTATCCCTGCCTAAAGGTTCTCCATACTTGCTGACATCCATCTACATGTCATTCTTCATTGTAACCTTCCTACTCACTCCTGGGATTACACCCTTTTCGTTATTCATGAGTGTTCAAAATTCATGAAAACCCTAAAATCAATGTCAAAAGTTGCATAAAAATCTTTTTGTCTGCTTCTAGCAGAAGAGATTGATTTTCTTGCAATATATACCTTTAATATGTATTAGTATTTCCAAGAAGAAGTAAATTAATTTCTTTGTCAGCATCTTTATGAAGTAGATAAATATAATCCCATTACCCAGAAAACTAAAATGATGAACATAAGAATACAAATATTTTACCTAGGTATGATGGCCTCTTCTTTTCACTGACTGTCCAGCATAGGCTGTCCCTAGGTATTTGGGGGACAGGCAAATCAGCACCTTATAGGTGTTTTATTCCAGTGAATTTAGTTTTAAGGTACCTCAACAGAATCTTAAAGGAGGGGAAAAAATGACAGTTGGGTCAAAATGCAATATTTTATTTTCTAAATACATATGTCTTCTTTGGGTCATTTTACTTATGAGTTCTCAATACTATCTCTAGGGCTCCTCTTTCCTGTCCTCACTGTTTCAGTAATATCACTCATATATGTGCTTTATCTAAGAGGGTTAGATAAAATATTCTTTAGTGATCCTTTTCTATATGACAGTGGGAGAAACTTAGGCATTAATTGGAAAAGAAAAGATGTAAAGGGTGAAATAATGTCAGTTTGCAAACTAGCTCTATATACAGAGGGCAAGGAGAGACTGAAGATGGAGGCAGCCAATACAGATTGGTAGGTAGATGGCAAGATAAGCAAGAAAGCATACCTACGAGGCTTGTCTTGGGAGCCAGAAGATGAGTAGATCTCCGCACACACCCGCCGAAATCTTAAAAGTGTATACAGAAGCCTTAATGAGGTTCAGCCACATATGCTGTCCAGGTGGTCTCCGCAATGCATTGCCCTGTCAAGGCTGTATCCTTGAAAACAGCTCCCACTGTGGGAATGGTGGGCAGAACATACATTCCAAGACTGGGTCCAGCTTGGTGGCCATGTCCTCTCCATGACCTCTTCCTCCAAATCATTGTTCAGTTTGGATTTTAACCCAGGTTTAAGTCATGAATTTATATACTTCCCACGGTATTAATTTGTCAAATTAGAAGTTGTTCATTAGTCCCTCATGTTTCTAATTAACAAAGAGCAATGATCCTGAAAAAATATTTTCTTTATTTTTCTAAATATTTCTCTCTTCAAGGCAATGAGTGAAGGGTTATCAAAGCATCTTCCAGGAAATGCAAACATATTTCCTTCCCCTGAACTCTGATGCCTACAATCAGTTTTAGCTTTACATCTGAGACTCATCATAAAATGTCTGAAGCAGCAGACCCATTTGATCTCTCTTTTTGTTTGGGCTCAGAGTATTTCCATGACCTTATTATCAGACACTATACTGTACCAGAGCAGAAAGATGCACTGGGAGTAAAAGAAAGGGGTAAGATAAGCAGAAGGTCCATTAAAAGATCCCAAATTGCAGAGAAATTGGGGGGTTGGGGGTATTGTTTGTTTCTTCTGGAAGAAAAGAAACAAAAGCACTTTTGAATCATTTTTAACACGTTTATTTTTTAAGTTCAAAAATACCTTTCTGTCTCTTGAATGATAAGATGGGAAAAAATCATAGAGAAATTTTTATTAAATAGATATGTGTTCCAAGATAATCACTGAGGATATAATTTTTTAAAGGGTGACATTGTAAGATTACATACGCTTTGAGCTTTTTCCTTTCCCTATAAACAACTAGCAATGGTGGATACAGAATAAAATCTAAACACTAAAATGTGGCAGAACTAAAGCAAAATGAAGCAAAGAGGTAAATATGAATCAGTCAGGATCCCAGAAGGAAACAGATGTCAACCTTCCAAAAGGTTTAATCTGTAAAAAATTAAATGAGGGGACCATATGTGGAGGTGTAGTTAGGATTAAGGGAATCAATAATGGATGATGAATCATCCAGGCAGCTGACAGGGAAGAGAAGATAAAGGAAGGGAATAATGACATCAGGTGTGGTGAAAACCAAACTTTCTTTAAAATAACTCATCAGAACTGACCAACTTCATCACAATTAAGCAAATTATATGGTCCATTTCTAAACTCACTATTGCAAGTACTAAAAACTAAGACAAACAAGGTTCACTTTAATTCTAAATTTTACCACAGAGGCTCAATTTGTCTTAGTCTACTGTCTTTCACATTTTCTCACAATCAACCTTTTACTTATTTGCTGTCTTTTCCTCTTTGTAGACAAAAATCAAACCCATGATTCTCCATAAACATTTATGTTTCTTTGTTACTTTCGAATTTATTAGAGCCTCAATTACCAAGGATAGCTTCAATTCTTAATTGAAGTCACTACTTTCTGTTACAGACCAAAAAGTACTAGGAAATAAACCAAGAATTGTCTGTCACATACAAACACGTTAGCAGAACAACAAAATTCCCAATCTTCACGGCTCTTCTGCAATGTTTTACTTTCACACATTTGCCATGGTCTGATGTTGGTGAAGTGCATTTCTTCACCTCTGGGCTTATGATTAGCCTCATGCCCATCTTTAGCCATTGGGGTGTTAGTGTACAGGAGGCAAGCAGAGGCTTGGATGTTCTTTAATGACACAGCATGCCCTCCTAGACTCCAGTGATCCACTTCTCAGAAAAAAATGTCCCAGGTAGACAATGATTTTTAGTCTATACCCCAGAACTAATACACTTGCATCATGGAGACTGGAGCCTAGAGTCTGAATCCCAGAGCTGGGAGTCCAGCCTTGCTCAACAAATTGCAGACTACCTGCAGACCAAAGAGCAAGGAAATAAATGTGTATTCTTTCAACCTACTGAGTTTAAAATTAAAAATGCAACATTGTGTGATAATACCTGACTGGATCACACTACAGTCATATACATGTCTTCTACATTTGTGAAGGTTAATAAGCATGTATACAAAATATAGCATGATAAGTTTAAATGGCAAGTCATTTTAGAAAATACTGTTATAATTTAGTTTTGTTGTCTAATTAATTTCTACCTGAACATTTTGTGGAAACAATGATTAATTATTTGATTTATAAAATCAGTTTATAGCCTGGCCAGTGTTGCTCAGTAGTTGAATATTGATTTATGAACCAAGTGGTCAAGGTTTGATTCCAGGTCAGGGCACATGCTTGGGTTGTGGGCTCAATCCCCAGTGTGGAGTTTGCAGAAGACAGTTGATCAATGATTCTCTCTTATCACTGATGTTTCTATCTTTCTCTTCCTCTCCCTTTCTCTATGAAATCAATAAAAATATATTTAAAAATAAAATAAATATAATCAGTTTATAAAACTAGGAATTATAGAAGAACTACACTTTTTATGAATAAACTAGAGGCCTGGTGCATGAAATTTATGCACAAGAGGGGTCAGTGTCCCTCAGCCTGACCTGCACCCTCTCCAATCTGGGTGCCTTCAGGGGATGTCCTACTGATAGCTTAGGCCCATTCCCCATGGTTCTCTGCTCTCTGCGGGGCCTGCCTGCTCCACACCACAGTGACTGCCAAGCAAACCATGCTGGGAGCTTGCCAAACAGTCTGTACTGGGAGCTGCCTTCTCCCTGCTGTCAAGTCTCCACAGAGGCAATAAGGCTAATTTGCATGTTCATTCCTGATTGACTGGTGGGTATCATGAGTGATGGTCAATTTGCATATTCCTCTTTTATTAATTTGGATAAACATATCTTACATAAATTAAAACATCACAAATATAATAAAACAAAATATGTTAATATTTTTCAAATTGTGACAAAGTCAGGGAGATGGCATATGTTGATTTAAGTCAAATTTATTAAATCACTGTAAGTTGTCCAGATATTCACTTGAAATAGAAATATCATCTTAACTATTTTCAACATTTATATACAAATATATTTTAAATTATTTTTTATTTTATTTATCCTAATGTGATTTTCTTGTTTCTTTTTGTCTATTAATACTCTGACAGATGTTAAAGTACAGAAAAGTTGAAAGGATTGGCCAGTAAACATCCATATATAATTGTTGCCTAGATTTGCCAGTCATTAATATTTTATTACATTTGCTTTTTCTCTCTCTAAATATGCATAATTTAAAATAAGCTGATTTATGCTGGAATAGTTTTAAATTTACAGAAAAATTACATCTATTGTACACCTTTTACTCAGCTTTCCCTAAGCTGAACATACTACATAGTCTTGGTTTAGTTGTCAAAACTAGGTAATTAAAATTGGTATTACTATTAACTAAATTGCAGATTGCATTGGATTTTACCTTTTAAGTGTACTTAGAAGTACTTATGTTCTTCGTGTTTTTTTTCTGTTTGTCTTTTCTTGCTGTTTGTCTGATACCGATTTCATTTCTGTGCTTTTTATGTTGTAACTTATCAATCAAGTTCATTGTTTCAATGTTCTCTTTCTTTTCTTCCTTGAGTTATAGCTCAACAAGCATTTAACATTTTGTTTTTTTTGTTTTTTGTCCAGCCAGTGTTGTTCAGTGGTTGAGCATTGACCTATGAACCAGAAGGTGATGGTTTGATTCCCAGTTGGGAGTGGGCAGGAGGCAGCCGATCAGTGATTCTCTCTCATCATTGATGCTTCTGTCTCTCTCTCCCTTTCCCTTCCTCTCTGAAATCAATAAAAATATATAAAGTTTTTTCTGTTTATGGAAATTTATGAATTCTCTTATTTTAACTTTATATAAGCCTTACTAATCTCAATCACCTAACAAAACAAGAGCTTTATTAAATTTGAGCACATTTATAATCTATTAATTTGTCTTTGGAGGTAGGCAATTTTATATATCATTCTGTTTGTTTGGAAATTGCATAATGGAGTATGGCTAACAAACTCCAAGGCAGGTTGAGGAACTGTTGGAATTTGTAGTTTTATTTCTCCCTAACACATTAACTGTTGCTTTGACAACATTTGTCTGGTCACACTGGGAGGTCATATAAGGGTATATACTTTAAAATTTATTGACATCATTTTGTTTGCATTTGAAGCTTTTTCTCATATCTTCTATGTTTTATGGGACTTCTTTACTTGTAAAAGAAAAGAGAAAAATGTCATATGTCAGAAATCTGCAGAAATTAATGAGACAAGTTGGAAGCTATATTTTTAGTCTAAAAATACTCAGGACTATTTTTTAAATTTAGATCTAAAAAAGAGCAAAAACTCTTTTTTTCAAACCATCAAAAATTATTCAACCTTATTATTTATCAGGGAAATGCAAATTAAAACTCCAATGGGATACCAGTTCCCACACACTTGAATGGCTATAATTAAGATGACTGGCAATATTCAAAGTTCCTATCTCAAGTGAAGGATCTGGGAATTGCATACATTTCTAAAGTGAGTGCAAAGTGGTAAAAGCACTTTGGAAAATAGGTTGGAAGCTTCTTATAATAAAGAAAATACACATACCCACATATAGTAATTTTACTTCAAATTTATTTATATAAATAATGTTAAAATATACTCACCAAAACACACACACACACACACACAAAAAAAAAAAAACACCCAAAAACTGTGGATAAGAATATTCATGTCATTTTTAGTCATAACAACATCAAAGTAGAAACATTGTGAGATTCTATCAACAGGAAAATGTATGAAAAAACTAGTAAATTTATACACTGTGCTATTGTTCAGTAATAAAAAGAAATAAATTATTGGGACAAGATGAACAGTTTTCTAAAATAAACATGCACACACAACAACAACAACAACAATATAAGAATACATGCTATGTAAGTCCACTGGTATAAAGGTCAAGAATAGATAAAACTAATCTGTGGTGATAAAAATCAGAAAATTAGAGAACAGCAAATTTTCCTATTTGTACTTTAGATAATATACTTTCCAAATTAATAAAACCTTTACAAATAAAAACATCATTTGTGAAATAAACACTGTATATTCTTTAAATATCATATCTGTAAATTATTAAGGACACATATTAGAAAAAATGGAGTGGAGCAGGAATAGGTTCTCTAGATCAATGATCTTCAAACTTCTCCCACAGACATCTAAAATTTTTCTTCACACACACACACACACACAAATAAAAGAAAATAAAGTAATATTTTCTTCACAATTAAAAAATAAAAATGTTACTCTTTTATTAATGCAAAAATATATTCAATCTTCATCTGATTGAATTATCGCAATTATTACTAATATTCATTTATTTAAGACTAAACTCTAACTTTTGAAAGATATTAAGTATGCAAAGTTATTTTTATTGGAAAGGCAACCCATAAGAAAATGAATGGGGCTTGTAGTAATTTATTTATGGATTTCTAAATACATGTTACTTCTCATTCAAATAATTTCTCATATCTATATATGCAAGCAATGAGAAAAGTGACTTACATAAATAATTGAATTAAAATGAAAGAAGTTTTTATAGCAATGTCACTCAATTTGTTGAATGCCGTCAGAGTTATAGATCACAAATTACATAGTGAACATTCACCACAAGATATTTTTCTGGTTCACCAGTGGGCAACTTGAATTTTTTTTAAACAAGTAGAAACTATCTGGCTCACCAAAGAATTTTTGGCCCTGTAATTCTGAATAATTTACTTTCACAATTTCTGGGAAATATATAAAATAATCTTTACCAAGACTTACCAAATAACTATTAAATATGCTCATAACTCTTTTGATAGAATTTGTCTTATTAACATTATATGTTTAGCAATGGTCAGAAATATCAAAATATTCATTTGAATACACACTTTTAAGTATATTATTTTTAAAATAAATTATTTAATAATTTAATATATATTTTCCAAAAGGGTTTGAACTGCAAATTTAGCTCATTAAATGGTAAAATGTTTGCTATCAACGTAATAGGCAAATCCAGACCTCATTATCAAGCCAATGAACTTTATTTTCAAACAGATGAAATGTGGCTTAATTTTTCTTTTTTTAAAAATATATTTTAGCCAAGACCAGTTTTGCTCAGTGGATAGAGTGTCAGCCTGCGAAATGAAAGGTCCCAGGTTCGATTCCGGTCAGGGGTATGTACCTTGGTTGGGGGCACACCTCCCATAGGGGGCATGCAGGAGGCAACTGATGATGTCTCATCGATGTTTCTATCTCTCTCCTTTCCTCTCTGTAAAAAATCAATAAAATATATTAAAATATATACATATATATTTTAGTCGAAACAGGTTTGGCTCAGTGAATAGAGCATTGGTCGATATCTCTCATCGATGTTTCTAATTCTCTATCTCCCTCCCTTCTTCTTTGTGGAAAATCAATAAAATATATTTTTTAAAAATATTATATAATATATATATATATGTATATATATATATATATATATATATATATATATATATATATATGTATAATTGATTTTTTTACAGAGAGGAAGGGAGAAGGATAGTTAGAAATATCAATGAGAGAGAGACATTGATCAGCTGCCTCCTGCATGCCCCCTATGGGGATGTGCCTGCAACCAAAGTACATGCCCTTGACCGGAATCGAACCTGAGACCTTTTAGTCTGAAGGCTGACACTCTATCCACTGAGCCAAACCGGTTTCAGCAAAATATGGCTTAATTTTTCAATTAAAATAAAATTTTACCACACGTCTCTATGACAATAATTTCACTTCTGAATTCCAACTTTAACAAAGCTACATATGAAAGCTGAGCATGAATTGGATGTCTGGGCATGACATTTATCAATGCCCTCTTTGATTTGCACTCTCAAACTTCTTTTTCCAAGAACTCAGGTGAGAGAAAGGTATGCCTTAATTTTATAAAGTAAGAGAAGATTGACTTATGTGAGGGGCTATGGAGAGAACAGTTGGCACAACTTTGACCATTTTTAAAGAAATTATTTAAAAAATAAGAACATTTTTAGAGAAATTATTTTAGGAATGAGTTCATAGGAAAATTGAGAATCTGGGAGTTGATTCTTTCAAAACTAGCATGATTGTACTATGTATTACCCAAACCAGGTCATTCTGAGAATAAAAAGGGATTATACTAATAATACATCAGTAATAAGAGACATCAATCAGGACTGTGTAGACAAAACAGGACATGTCTGATCACTTAACTTGAAACTCTCTAGCTCCATGCATCTTTTTGAAAGTCTTCATCTAGCCCAAGAATATATGTCCAATTTAAAGACCACTGCTCCAGGTTGCAGACTTGGGAACATCTGCAATACCAGTATTTATTCAGTGACTACCATGATCCAAAGATGGTATTATATAATTTCTTTGCTTTACATTAGTTAACCCCATAAGACTTTGTATATAGAAACTTTTATCATGTTTTACAGATAAGAAAAATGAAGTATAATGAGATGAAGAGATGTACCCAAGTCTATATTCCAAGTAAATAATTGAACCTAAATTGGCCAGTCAGTAGAGTTCTAAGATTGTACACTTTCAAACTCTGCTGTGAGGGCTTCTTAAATGGTGTCAGCAAACACAGTTGTTAAGAAGGGAACCTAGTACTTTTATCAATCTTTATTACCAAAGACTTACTTTGCTAAGTTATTCTTTTATTCAGATTTTTATATTATATATCCTATTCAATTAATTGACTAAGACTCTGCAGTGTGCCAGATGCTATTTTAGTACTTTAAAAAAAATAATAACTTTAATTCATGCTTACCTGCTCTGAGCCATTGGTTTTACTTGTAAGGAAGAAACAAACTCAAAAAAGGGATTAATGTAATCAGGGTCATACAGAAGGTGAGATCATTTACTTTAAGCCTAGTTCTTTTGATAACAAATTCCCAGAAATGTATATCATCAATGTTGAAGTGAAAATAAAATATAGATGATAACTATAGCAGTTCTTTATACTTTTAATACATTTTATAATGCATATAACTCCAGGTTTTCAAAAAAATTCTTATTGTAATATAATCTTTAATATCATTAAAATATTTTTTACCAAACTCATCCCAATCATGAATACTGATAAATGAGTCCTAAATGCTCTTCTTAATCCTACAGAGCTGGTTTTAAGTACAGAGAACGCTGTTATTTGCAATTCTTAGTATTTTATTACTAGGAGCCCAAAAGCTCAGAGTAGTAATTTAATATCTGAAAACCAACTATAGTAGATTAAAGAATTAATGTTTCTTTCTATAAGAGTATCTCCAGAAAACATTTCTAAAGAAGGTTATCTGGGTTGAACTTCTGTTGTGCTAAAGAATATAGTTGTTAATCACCAACTGTGAAAGTAGAATTATCTTTTGAATCTAACTCCAAATTTCAATAAAATTAGATTTGCTAAGTCATTTAGCAAGCTCCTCTCTCTATTTGCCATTGAAATGTGTCTTAAAAATATGAACAAAGATCTGAAAATTCAGTTATATAAACATTTACTAAATATATATAAAAGGATATGGTGAGTTATATTGTTTCTGCAATTTGAAACTCTCTTATCTATTAAGCCATTATCTATCTATGAGTAATTTTCAGAAGAAATATAGTACTGCATTTCTATCTCTCTCTCTCTCATGCATACACACCACACACAATCAATTAGTATTTTAAAAGCTCACTTTGTGCACTCCGTAAATTGCATAATAGGCTGAAATACAGTTTAATTTTTATACTAGGTATAACACATGAGTTGTTTGCCCTAATTCATTACCAAAAGATTAAACTACATTGTGCAAAAAAAAAATTCATAGTATTTTTATGAGAAAATATTTATTTTTATCTTCTTTAAAATTTGTTTCCTTGCATTTGATCTCAAAAAGTTAAATTAAATTGAGGTAGTGTTACTTATTTTGTTTAATTTTCCTGAAATCTTTTAAGTACTAAACCAAATGACATTGGCTGCCAGATTAGTCTTCCTAAAAATTACTCTATTTTTTTAATGTACTTTTATTGAGTTCGGAAAGAAAGAGAGAGGGAGAGAGAAATAGAAACAACAATGATGAAAGTCATTGATCAGCTGCCTCCTGCAAGTTCCCATGTGATAGACACTTTCTATATCAATATTAAATTTTACACCTATTGTCTTCATTTCACCAGTAACAAGTATGAAAATTAGAAGAGACATCCAAGTCTCATAGCCAAGATTCAAAGTAAAATCTAACAACAAAATCAATTATCTTTCTACTAATCCTATATAATAAAAGCCTAATATGCCAATTGTTTCCTTGGGTGTTAGTTCAACCACTTGCTATCGTGTGCACTGACCACCAGGGGGTGGCATGGAACATGGTGGGCACTGGCAATGTGGTGCTGGAAGCAGATGGCAGTAGATGCTTGATTGCCCCACTGATTGTTCCACAGATGGTGACCAGCAGTGGCAGCGAGGGATGGGGCTGCTACCCGGCTCTCAGGCACTGAGGGAGCCAGGTGGAGAACTTAGCTCTTATCAACCACCCTGCAGGTGGGATGATGCAGCAGGTGAGGGGGCACCATCAGGCCAAGGCGGGGTGCTAGGCAGGGCTGTAGGGCTGTAAGGCTGGGGCTGAGAGGTTGATGGCAGGAGCTGGGCCCCAATCTTCGTAGGTCACCCCAAGGGACCCTACCTATGCATGAATTCATGCACTGAGCCTCTAGTTGGGTTTATAAGTATTTAATCACAAAATTTATTTAAGAAAAACTGAAAGAACTAAATAAAGAAAAAGTTTTTTACTGATTTATTATTTATTGATCTAAAAATTGAAATATATTCTCAATCATTCACTTTATGGTTGTTGCCCTTAAACTTCTCACCACTTTTACTCATTGTGATCTTAGATGCTTTCTGTATATATCCTGCAGTTGCATATTTGGAAAGGTAATCAACCAAAAGTGTATTTACTATACTAATATACATACATATTTAGGAAAGTAAAATAAAAATGAATTCAAATAATTAACTAAGTGTTGGTGACTGAGGATGTTCAGCTTTTCTAAAGTATCAACATGTGACATGCTCTGCAATGCAAGGACAAGTAGTAAACCATTCATTAATGACTTAAAAATCTTTAAGGGCAAATCAAACTTCTTTTTCTAATAGTAAAATAATTCATGCCCAACCATTTGAGATGAACTCAGATGGAAAATGAAAAGCAGCAGGGGTGTTGGGAAGTGATACATTTATGTGGAATACTAGAAGATCAGTATTAGGACAATGGAAGAAGGACCCGACCCAAACACACTGCCACCAGCCTCTTGGTCAGACATTAGCAATGAAGACATTAGTTCTGAATTGCTGCTGTCTTCCTAATCTGGGATGAAGAAAAATTTTATCTTCTCTTTAGAAAGAATAGGTTGATGCATAGGGTAAAGGTATATGTCTAAGCCACAAAATTGAGATCAAGACCCATTTCATTGACTTTCACTATCTTATATCAGATCACACAGTCTCCCTAAATAGTTTTATCAAACTAATTATGATTTGAGCTGTTCATGCTGGCTGACTTCAGATTTAAATATAGATAAACTTTAGTAATAAGGGTGAATTATTATTGAATTATTATTATTATTATTATTTGAATTACCAAAAGCTAGCCCTTGGAGTGTTATACTGGCAAAAGAATGCTTCATAACTTCTTGATCTATTAAAAAGAGAAAAAAAGAAAAACTTCATCCTTATTTTCCCCTTAAGGACTCTACACACTATTTTCCAGCAGGAATAGATGGCCATAAATAACTTTTATTGACTTTATTAGTTGAAATCGATTGATACCACCATACCTTCTGATTGTTTTTTCTTTAGCAAAACTACCATGTGGACTCTACATCTGTACTACTCTGTCAGAAATGAATATGTGCTAAGTCGCAAAAGGAAATTCATGGGTAAACATGTGAGATGTTATTCATATTTAACTTATATATAAGCCAAAAAGCCAAAGCCCTTTATTCTTCAGACAGGTCATTTTATAAGTATCATAATAATAGCTCTTCAAGGACTATTACTGTGAGATTAGTGTCTGTGTTATGCACATGGCTTTATCTGTACTATTTCATATTTATGAAATTTTGTGTTTTAAGTGGAAAAAACATTTAACATTCTTAAAATTATAAGAAATTCTCATCCTATTGTTGATTCTTTCAAAAGTATTGCTGAAACATTTGGTCTGAAAATAGAAAAAAAATCACTTAAGGTTAAAGAGGGTATATTTTGTAAGCTCCAAAGTTTGCCTTAATTGAGTGGAGTAGGTTTTTTAAAATATAATTAAAGCTGGAAAAGTATTACCGAATGAAACAAAATAGAACAGGGAAGAAGATACATTTCAATAAAATTAAAAATTGACAGCAAGAACAGGTAAAGTACTAGGAATTTTGACCCCATTGAAACTCAACTTACCTATATTAATAAAAGGGTAATATGTTTATTAGACTTAGAGACCTTCCAAGAGACCTTCTGGACATCCTTCCAGACAAAGCCATGGTGGCAGGGCTGAGGCAGAGGTGGTAGGGACTATCGGGCCAGGAGGAAAGGGCAGTTGGGGATGATAATGTCAGCGGGGGGCAGAGGGGTCAGTTAGAGGCAAGCAGGCTGACAGTAGAGGACAGTTGAGGGTGATCAGGATGGCAGGGGGGACAGTTGGGAGTAAGGAGGCTGGTTAGAGGTCAGTTGGGGGAAGCAGGCCAGCAGGCAGAGGAGTTAAGGGTATTCAGGCAGGCAGGCAGGTGAGAAGTTAGGAGCCAGCAGTCCTGAATTGTGAGAGGGATGTCCGACTGCTGGATGACCCCTGTGGGACATCTGTTGAGGAGCCCCTTATTGGAGAGAGTGCAGGCTGGGCTGAGGGACAAATTTTGTGCACCAGACCACTAATTACTATATAAACAAGGAGAATAAAAGGTCACAATTACTTTTAAATAGGTAGGTTCTAAATAAGATTTTTTTGTTTTAATTTTTATCATAACTGGGCTTTATTTACTGACTGGTGGTGGTGGTGGTGGTGGTGGTGGTGGTGTGTGTGTGTGTATGTGTGTGTGTGTGTATTTGATAAAATTTCTATTCTATTCTCCTTTTCTTTCCTATTCATAATAAACATTTTTAGCATACTTTCCTTCTCTTTTGACATTGTAGACTACATTGTTTTAAGGTGCATGGTGCTTAAAAGAGTGACCTCTATGCAGTCTCAAAACAGATCAAAACTCATTCTGCCACTTGCTGGAGTTCTCTCTATTTCCACATCCTTATTTTACTCTGAGATAGGATTAATCGTATAGGCAGTGGTGAAAATTGCATGTGCTAAGACACATAAAGCCCTTAGTATACACAGTTAGCACTCAGTAAAGGTTATTAATTATTCATGCAAGCAAATTCACCCCCATGACATCTCTACATCCAATTCATACTATGCTTCAAATATGCTTCAAAACACCAGGGAATTTTAGAAGTTTTTTTTTTTTTTTTGTAATCTGACAGTAAGCATCTCTTGCAGTTTTTCTCAGAGTGAATGGTTATTTGAACAATTTCTTGCAGTGCCGATTCAAGAGAAGCAGAAGGCTTCTGGATTTCTCTAATTTCCATCTTTCTCCAATAACTTCCTGGGGCCTTAGATCCATCAGTCAGTACTGAATTAAACTACAGGGCTGAGGGGCTCTGTTCCTGGATCAGAATTCAGTCTGCTACTTCAAGATGCTGTGAGAAATCCTTGAAATCTAGGCTCTGTGTCTCCTCTGTCAGTCTGAAGCTGGCCTTGCCTCAGCAAAAGGTTTCTTCGCCCAGAAAACCAAGAGTGCTTCCAGCCCAATTATCCTTTCAGAGAGGTTTTAGCTCCTTTTTTGCTCAACATTTCCCCTTCAGAGTAGGGCCTAAATCTTTCCTTTGCAAAAGCAGAAGTTCTACTAAAGTAAATTTTCTTGAGTAAAGGAACCGTTTTTTTTCTGAGTGTTGAAGTTTGTCAATAGTCTCTGTGCAATAGTTGCAGCTTGCAAGCCACTTTCAAATAGCACATTTCTGAAACTGATATGAAGTGTTCATACACTGTGATAGGAATAGATGGAGGGGAAGGGAGTTACTAATGTATTTCAACCTGGGTTCCTGAATTATGAGTTTGGCAGGCAGACACCGCTGAGTCTGATGTGTCTGGAGAATTATAAGTGACTTGGTCCAGGTTGAACTCAGAGTGCAATAGGAAAATGGGGCTAAAGTGGCATGCACCAGCCAGAGGTGGACTATCTATGTCATAGTAAAAAATGTGAATCTTATCCATGAAGCATGTTCTTCTAAACTTGGATGAGAAGCTTTTTAAACAAATAAATAGTTTTCTAAACCTACTATATCAGAATATTTACAGGGAGGTCTTCTCTACTGTTTCTTAATGCAATCCAAACTCGTATTGCTTCCCACATCTCACCAGGATCGAAATTGCTATCAAAATAAGAAGAGAAAAAAACTTTACTAATTTTGAAAGTCCTGTATTAGAATTTCATAACAAAAGTGAATTATATTAAAACATATAGCACTGCAGAGATCCTTGTTGGCCAATATTCATGTACTTTATTGAGGTCCTTTTAGCAATTAGATATTGTAATAAAATCATTCTATATTTATTGGTACTCTGTTGATGATTTTCAAATCTTCTCAAGTTTTCCATAAGGTTATATCATATGTATACATACATACAAGAATATCTGTTCTTCCTTATGGCCAAGAAGACTAATAAAAAATATAGAATGGAAAAAAGTGACTGATATATAAACAAACACTGATATAAAATATAGAATACAATCAATATTATAATACTGGTTTCTTGTAGTTCATGACAGTGAAAGGGAAAATTGGGATGAGTCCTATGATTTACTAATGGAGCATTCTTAATAGAAAGATGATACAGTACAAAGAGAGCTGTTAAACAGATGGACTTGATCCTAAATGATTAAGCCACCTGATACTGAAATTTCCAGATTATTCAAAATCTCATAAATAAGTCAAAGCACATAAAATCTGACATCTCTCTTCTGTTTTCTACATATACCACCAGGCATGAGTCCTAATTATTTATCTCATATCTATCTGTCTTTCTCAAGCTCACTTATGATCCACACACCCCACAACTGACCTAGTATAGGTTCTAATTTCTCTTGCTTAAATTCAGGCAAATATGTTCACTGTGCATGCAGCCTCTAGCATGTTCCTATTGTAATTTTCTGCACATTATAATGGTATCTGAAAACATATTGATGCTCTATTGATTTCCAAAATACAGGAAATCACATTATTTTTAATAATTAAAACTTTTAATTACTACAAATTATTTGTAAGTTCAAGTCTAATTCCTTGACCTAAAGGAATAGCACACAGAAGGTTATGTTAGGCCCTATACAGTATTTCTTTAACTCTGTTGACTCTGTTAGAAATAGAAACCTAAGGGACATAATCAGACTTCAACAAGGATTGCTTTACATGGGAGTAATGAGCCCTTGAGAGGTTATTTGTCTCGCCCCCAGCCTAATATGATAAAAAGTTCAAGCCTTCACCTGCTACTCTGAGGTTTTACTTCACAAGCCATGCTGTCTACCCCTTTGGCTGGGTCTGGAACCACAGGATAGTTATTTATTTCTCTATCAATGCGAATAGCTAGTGCATCTCATGAATTCTATTCAAGAATTATTTGGTAATATTGGTAATAAATCGAAGTAAAGGAAAATTTTGAACATAATGTGAATGGTAATCCTCATCAATCAAATCTAGACTAGCCCTTTCTAGTTTGACAAAATATATTTGCTGACCCAGACCCAGCTTACATTTATAATAAATTTTCCATCCAAGTCTGCCACACTGCTCTTTAATCCAGGCACTCGAAACTACGCACGGTTCTCTCAAAACACAATGCCCATGCACACCTCCCATCATTGTTATTAAAATACCCTTCTTTCTCTAAATATAATTCATATTTTAGGACCCAACTTATGCATAATTCTTGCAAGAATATTTCACAGATGCTCTCCTTTCCCTCTAGACTGGGATAGGCATACTTCCAAGCTGCTCCCATGTACAGTGCTTAATACAAGCTATTGAATTTCTTTACTTGTTCAAGTTCCTTTCTATGTTATAAAATCTTTGAGAGTGGAATATATTTTTTTTCTTTCACACACTCCTACCAAAAACTATACCTAGAATGCTCTCATGCTCAATGATGGTTTATTAAACAGAATTATAGACAGGTGTGTGTGTGTGTGTTTTAATTTAGAATGAATGAAATTACTGATGCTACTTATTAAGATATGTACATAGTTCTAACTTTGTCCAGATAAAACCAATATAAAAAAGAGCTAATATGCTAATTAGAATGAACAGCAGGAAGACCATCGGGACAATCTTCTGCTGACCATTGGCTGACCTTCTGAATGAAGCTGGGGCTTCGAGGGCCAGCCAAGGCTGCCAGGGGCTGCCAGGGCCAAGCCCCTTGCATGAATTTCATGCATCGGGCCTCTAGTATTGCTATTAAAAAAAGAGGAAGAATTTATTTTCATTCTTATTCAACTCTAACCATTAATAAAATCTGTATGGAAAGTTCACAATATGATGACGACAGCAATGAATATTGACTGAGGACTTCTTAAGTCTAGGCCCAGCATTTTCTGTACATACTATTTTTTTTTCAATTTACAACAGTAGGCATATACTGTTATTATCCCTGTTTCACATATGTGAAGCATAGAGATTAAGTATTTGCCCAACCACACAGCTACCACATCCCATTGGCTCTAGACATTAGTCAAAGCATTTTCCAAAACAGTAACTATGATTAGATTACAAAGCTAAATACAAAATGACTCTCCCTAATTTAGAAACTTTTAGAGGAGGTCTCAAGCACTAACTGTATGTCTTTTCTTATGGAAGCTTATATTTTACCTTTATTCACTGAAGAGTGCAGTAGGAACACATTTTTCTCTTCCAATTTTTTTACTTACTCTTCAGTTTTCACACAGTTCTCTTGGCATGTAGAACCGACATCATTACTCCATGTTCCTTCTACCTCCTGGCTTGACCAGAATAATTTCTCTCAGATAATAGTGGATTTTTCCAAAAGCTCTGGACAAATTAGCAATGTATTTTACATAAGCCACTAAAACTGTGTTTCACTTTTGGCCACTTTGTGAATTTCTTTTTCTTTTTTTCTTTTCTTTTTTTTTTTTTTATTTGTTGCAAGATACTAACATCTTTCCTGTTAAGTATTTTTTTAAATTTATTTTTCCATCTTTTTAATTAATGTATTACATGTGTACATATCTCCCATTGCCCATTGTCTGAGGTTTCTCTGTCCTTGGATTCCTCTAGTATTTTTATATTTCCCATCTTATTTTTAAGTACTTTATTCATTTTGAATTTATTTTTGTGTATGGTGTAAGTTGGTGGTCTAGTTTCATTTTTTTGAATGTATCTGTCCAATTTTTCCAACACTATTTATTGAAGAGACTGTCTTGACTCCATTGTATATGCATGTCTTATTTGTCAAATATTAATTGAGCATAGTGGTTTGATCAATTTATGGATTCTCTATTCTATTCCATTGGTCTATATGTCTGTTCCTGTGCCAGTACCAGGCTGTTTTGAGAACAGTGGCTTTGTAATACATCTTGAAATCTGGTTTTGAGATCCAACCTACTTTATTCTTCTTTCTCAGAATTGCTGTGGCTATGCAGGGTCTTTATTTATTCCAGATGAATTTTTGGAGAATCTCTTCTAGGTCTGTGAAATATGGTGTTGGTATTTTAATGGGGAGTGCATTGAATCTATATATTGCTTTGGGTAGTATGGAGATTTTAATGATGATTCTACCAATCTATGAGCATGGTATGTTCTTCCATCTCTTTATATCTTCCTCTATCTCTTTTTCAATTTCCAATAGTTTTTCATGTATAGATCTTTTACCTCCTTAGTTAAATTTATTCTTAGGTACAGTGGTACCTCAAGATACGAGTGCCCTAACATATGAGATTTTTGAGATATGAGCCGTAGTGCGAGCGATTTTTGCTTTGAAATATGAGCAACATTTGAGATAGGAGTAATCTCTCGGATTGGCAGGCTGCACTCAACCCACCACTTTACCTTGACTCGAGCGTATTATAGTTTCCCATGCCTCAAGGTTATGGAACGAATTAAACTCGTATCTCGAGGTACCATTGTATCTTAATTTTTTTTGGTGTGATAGTAAATGGGATTGCTTTTTAAATCTTCCTTTTTGTAAGTTCACTATTGATGTATAGAAATGCCATAGATTTCTTGGCGTTAATTTTGTATCCTGCTACATTGCTGAATTCATTTATTAAGTCCATTAGTTATTTGATGGAGTCTTTCAGAATTTTTATGTACAATATCATGTCATCTGCAAATAAGGACAGCTTTACTTCTTCTTTTCCAATTTGGATGCCTTTTATTTTTTCTTCTTGTCTAATTGCAATGACTAATACTTCCAGTACTATGTTGAACAGGAGTGGTGAGAGTGGGCATCCCTGTCTTGTTCCTGTTCTTAGGGGAAATGGTTTTAGTATTTGTCCATTGAGTATGATGTTGGCTGTGGGTTTATCATATATGGCTTTTATTATGTTGTGGTATGATCCTTCTATTCCCATCTTGCTGAGAGTTTTTAATAAAAAAGAGTGTTGAATTTTCTAAAATGCTTTTTTTGCATCAATTGATATGACTATAGGGTTTTTATATCTCAATTTGTTTATGTGATGTATCACATTGATTGACTTGTGAATATTGTACCATCCCTGCATTCCTGGGATGAATCCTATTTGGTCATAGTGTTTGATCTTTCTGATGTACTGCTGGATCCAATTTGCTAGAATTTTGTTGAGGATTTTGGTATCTATGTTCATGAGAGATATTGGCCTGTAATTCTTTCATTGTGTTGTGTTTATATGGGTTTGGTTTTAGGGTGATGTTGGCTTCATAGAATGAGCTTGGAAGTGTTCCTTCCTCTTAAATTTTTTGGAGTAGTCTGAGGAGGATAGGTTTAAGTTCTTCCTTGAATGTTTGGTAAAACTTCTCGGTGAAGCTGTCTGGCCCCGGGCTTTTGTTTGCTGGAAGCTTTTTTATGACTGCTTCAATTTCTTCCATAATTATTGGCCTATTGAAATGGTTAGATTCTTCCTGATTGAGTTTTGGAAGGTTGTTTTTTTCTAGGAATATGTCCATTTCCTCCAGGTTGTCCAGTTTGTTGGAATAGAGTTGTTCATAGTATTTTTTAACAATTCTTTGTATTTCAGTGGGGTCTGTTGTTATTTCACCTCTTTCAT
>PVJN01038598.1:6670-20345 GCA_004026805.1 Lasiurus borealis
TGACTGGCTTATTTCACTAAGCATAAGGCTCTCCAGTTCCATCCAGGTTGCTGCAAATGGTGAGAATTCCTTCTTTTTAATGGCAGCATAGAATTCCATTGTGTAGATGTACCACAGTTTTCTGATCCACTCATCTGCTGACGGGCACCTAGGCTGTTTCCAAATTGTAGCTATTGTAAATTGTGCTGCTATGAACATACGGGTGCATAAATCCTTTCTGATTGGTGTTTGTGATTTCTTAGGATAAATTCCTAAGAGTGGGATTACAGGGTCAAATGGGAGATCTATTTTTAGTTTTTTGAGGAAACTCCATACTGTTCTCCACAGTGGCTGCACCAGTCTGCATTCCCACCAACAGTGCACAAGGGTTCCTTTTTCTCCGCATCCTCACCAACACTTGTCGTTTGTTGATTTGTTGATGATTGCCATTCTGACAGGTGTAAGATGGTATCGCATTATCGTTTTGATTTGCATCTCTCGGATCATTAATGACTTTGAACATGTTTTCATGTGTCTCTTGGCCTTCCTTCTGTCATCTTTCAAAAAGGTTCTATTTAGGTCCATTGCCCATTTTTTTATTGGATCATTCATCTTCCTTTTATTAAGTTGTATAAGTTGGATGTAGATTTTGGAGATTAAACCTTTATCAGTGATAACATTTGAAAATATGTTCTCCCATACAGTGATCTTTCTTGTTGTTTTGTTGATGGTTTCTTTTGCTGTGCAAAAGCTTTTTATTTTTATATAATCCCATTTGTTCATTTTTTCTTTAGCTTCCATTGCCTTTGGAGCAGTATCAATGAAGAAGTTCTTTTGGCATATATCTGAGATTGTGTTGCCTGTGGATTCCTCTAGTATTTTTATGGTTTCCCTTCTAATGTTTAAGTCCTGTATCCATTTGGAGTTTATTTTTGTCATTTTTAGTTTTTTGAGGAAACTCCATACCATTCTCCAAAGTGGCTGCACCAATCTGCATTTTCACCAGCAGCAGTGCAAAAGGATGCCTTTTCCTATGCATCCTCACTAACATTTGTCATTTATTGATTTGTTAATGATAGACATTCTGACAGGTGTGAGATGGTACCATATTGTCATTTTGATTTGCATCTCTCAGATAATTAGCGACTTTGAGCATGACTTCATATCTTTCTTAACCTTAATTCGTTTTCATTTCAACAAGTTTCTATTAAGGTCCATTGCCCATTTTTTTTATTGGATCATTTATCTTCCTTTTGTTAAATTGTACAAATTTCCTGTAAATGTTGGAGATTAAACACTTCTCGGTGATAACATTGAAAAATATGTTCTCCCATGTAGTGGTCTTTCTTGTTGTTTTGTTGATGGTTTCTTTTGCTATTAAAAAGCTTTTTATTTTGATGTAGTCCAATTTGTTTATTTTCTCTTTAGTTTCCATTGCCTGAGGAGCAGTATCAGTGAAGAAGTATCCTCAGCATATATCTGATATTTTGCTGCATGTGAATTTCTGTAATATTTTTATTGATTCCCATCTTATGTTTAAGTCCTTTACCATGTTATGTTTATTTTTGTGTATAGTGTAAAAAGGAATTGTAAGTTTCATTTTTTGCATGTATCTGTCCAATTTTCCCAACACCATTTATTGAACAGACTGTCTTGACTCCATTGTATGTTCATGCCTCCTTTGTCAAATATTAATTGGGCATAGTGGTTTGGGTCGATTCCTGGGTTCCCTATTCTATTCCATTGATCTATATGTCTGTTCTTGTGCCAGTACTGGGCTGTTTTGAGAATAGTGGCTTTGTAACACAGCTTGAAATCTGGTATTGAGATCCCACCTACTTAGTTCTTCTTTGTTAGGACTGCTGTGGCTATCCGGGGTCTTTTTTGTTTATTCCAGATGAATCTTTGGAGAGTTCTTTCTAGGTCTGTGAAATACGTCATTTGTATTTTAATGGGTAGTGCATTGAATCTATAGATTGCTTTGGGTAATGTGGACATTTTGATGATGTTGATTCTACCAAATCATGAACACTGTAGGTTCTTCCATCTGTTTAGATCTTCCTCTATCTCCTTTTTCAGTGTCCTGTAGTTTTTTGCATATAGCTCTTTTAGCTCTTTAGTTAAGTTTATTCTAGGTATCTTGATTTTTTTGGTGAGATAGTAAATGGGATTGAATTTTTAGTCCCTTTTTCTCTAAATTCATTATTGGTGTATAGAAATGCCGTAGATTTATTGGCGTTAATTTTGTATCCTGCTATCTTGCCAAATTCATTTCTTAAGTCTAATAATTTTTTATGTAGTCTTTATGTTTTTCTATGTACAGTATCATGTCATCTGAAAATAGGACAGTTTTACTTCTTTTCCAATTTGGATGCCTTTTATTTCTTCTTCTTGTCTGATAGCAATGGTTACCCTGTTTTCCCGAAAGTAAGAAATCCCCCCAAAATAAGACTACTTTCAGTTTTGCCTCTCTGTAATATAAGGCATCTCCCCAAAAATAAGACCTCCCCGATAATAAGGCCTCCCCTGAACATAAGGCCTCCCCGAATATAAGGCCCTGGAAACTAGCGAAAGGCTTCTGATTCCTGATTTAAAGAGACCTCACACTGCGTGAACAGCTTCCGCTGCAGTGCGGCCAATCAGTGAGCTGGTTTGTGATGACAACTACTACCCTACCATATACAGGTAATACATTTCCTTTTTTTTTTTTTTTGTTCAACAATAAATGTGTACCATATTTTTCTTCATGGAAAAATAAGACATCCCCTGAAAATAAGACCTAGTGCATCTTTAGGAGCAAAAATTAATATAAGACACTGTCTTATTTTCGGGGAAACAGGGTAGTACTTCCAGTACTATGTCAAACAGGAGTGGTGAGAGCAGGCATCTGTCTTGTTCTTGTTTTTATGGGAAATGGTTTTAGTGTTTGTCCTTCGAGTGTGATGGTGGCTGTGGGTTTGTCATATATGGCTTTTATGATATTGAGATATGTTCCTTCTATTCCCACATTGCTGAGAGTTATTATCAAGAAAGGGTGTTGGATTTTGTCAAATGCTTTTTATGCATCAATTAATATGGCTATGTGATTTTTATCCCTCAATTTGTTTATGTGATGTATTGTGTTTATTGATTTGTGGATATTGTACCATCCTTGCATCCCTGGGATAAATCCTGTTTGGTCATGGTGTATGATCTTTCTGATGTACTGTTCGATGTGATATGCTAGAATTTTGTTGAGGATTTTGGCATCTATGTTCTTGAGGGATATTGGCCTATAATGCTCTTCAATTGTGTTGTCTTTTTCTGTCTTTGGTATTGGGGTGATGATGGCTTCATAGAATGAGCTTGGAATTGTTCCTTCCTCTTAAATTATTTGAAATAGTCTGAGGAAGATAACTTTTAGTTCTTCATTGAATGTTTGGCATAACTCTCCTGTGAAGCCATCTGGCCATGGACTTTTGTTTGGTGGTAGTTTTTTGATGACTGCTTCAATTTCTTGCATAGTTATCAGCCTATAGAGGTTTTTAGAATCTTCCTGATTGAGTTTTGGAAGGTTATATTCTTCTAGGAATATGTCCATTTCTTCCAGGTTGTCCAGTTTGTTGGAATAGAGTTGTTCGTAGTATTTTTAACAATCCTTTGTATTTCTGTGAGTCTGTTGTTATTTCTCCTCTATCATTTCTGATTTTGTTATTTGGGTCCTCTCTTTTTGCTTCTCGGTGAACCTGGCTAGAAGTTTATCAACCTTGTCTATTCTTTCAAAGAACCAGCTCTTGGTTTCATTGATCTTTTGCATTGTTTTGTCAGTCTCTATGTCATTTATTTCTGTTCTAATCTATATTATCTCCTTCTTTCTTCTCACTTTGGACTCTTCTTGTTGCTCTCATTTTAATTCTTTGAGTTGTGGCATTAGATGATTTACTACAATATTTTTCTT
Source organism: Lasiurus borealis (assembly GCA_004026805.1). Classification (NCBI taxonomy): domain Eukaryota; kingdom Metazoa; phylum Chordata; class Mammalia; order Chiroptera; family Vespertilionidae; genus Lasiurus; species Lasiurus borealis. The sequence goes on from PVJN01038598.1 coordinate 10,587, forward strand.
GTTTATTATTTATTTTTTGTTTGATTATTATTATTATTATTATTATTATTATTATTTTATAAGTAGGCCTGTAGGGCTATAAATTTCCCTCTCAGGACTGCTTTCATAGTGTCCCATAGGTTTTAAATTGTTGTGCTTTTATTGTCATTATTTTCCAGGATGTTTTCATTTTATTTTTATTTTTTTTAAGATACATATACTTTTTATTTTTTTAATTTTTATGTTTTTAATTTTTTTTACTAATGTGTTACATGTGTACATATATTCCCAGTGCCCCTCCCATTCCCCTGCATACCCTAACCCTCCAGTGTCTCCTGTCCATTGGCTGTGTTTACATGCATGCATACAAGTCCCTCGGTTGATCTCTTATCTACCCCACCTCTTCCCAACTTTCCCACTATAGTTTGACAATCTGTTTGATGTTTTATTACTTTGGTATCTATCTTTTTGTGCATAAGTTTGTAATGCACAAACTTATTATCCATAAATGAGTGAGATCATATGGTATTGTTCTTTCATTGACTGGCTTATTTGACTTAGCATAATGCTCTCCATTTCCATACAGGATGCTGTAAAAGGTAAGACTTACTTCTTTTATGGCAGCATAGTATTCCATTGTATACATATAGCATAATTTACTGATCCAGTCATCTGATAACAGACATCTAGGCTGTTTCCAAATTTTAGCTATTGTAAATTGTGCTATGAACATAGGTGTGCATATATCCTTTCTGATTGGTATTTCTAGATTCCTAGGATACATTCACAGGAGTGGAATTACTGGGTCAAATGGGAGTTCCATTTTTAGTTTTTCAGGGAACTCCATACTATTCACCATGGCTGCGCCAGTCTGCATTTCCACCAGCAGTGCACAAGGATGCCTTTTTCTATGCATCCTAGCCAACATTTGTAATTTTTGATGATTACCATTCTGACAGTTATGAGATGGTATCATATTGTCATTTTGATTTCCATCTCTCAGATAATTAATGAGTTTGAGCATGTTTTCATATGTCTCTTGGCCTTCCTTCTGTCTTCTTTCTAAAATTTTCTATGTAGGTACATTGCCCATACTTTTCTTGAATCATTTATCTTCCTTTTATTGAGTTGTATAAGTTGTCTGGAGATTTGGAGATTGAAATTTGATCAGTGATAACATTTGCAAATATGTTCTCCCATACAGTGGGATTTCTTATTGTTTTGTTGGTTTCTTTTGCTCTGCAAAAGCTTTTTATTTTGATGTAGTCCCATTTGTTTATTTTTTCTTTAGCTTCCTTTGCCCTTGGAGCAGTATCAGTGAAGAAGTTATTTCGGCATATGTATGAGATTTTGCTGCCTGTGGATTCTTCTAGTATTTTTATGGTTTCCCATCTTATGTTTAAGCCCTGTGTCCATTTTGAGTTTATTTTCTGTATGGTGTAATTTGATGGTCTAGTTTCATTTTTTTTTGCATGTATCTGTCCAATTTTCCCAACACCATTTATTGAACAGATTGTCTATACCTCATTGTATGTTCAATGGCTTCTTTGTCAAATATTATTTGAGCATAGTGATTTGGGTCAATATCTGGATTCTCTGTTCAATTCCATTGGTCTATATCTCTGTTCTTGTGTCAGTACCATGCTGTTTTGAGAATTGTGGCTTTGTAATATAGTTTGAAATCTGGTATTGAGGTCCCACCTACTTTATTCTTCTTTCTCAGGATTTCTGTAGATATTTGGGGTCTTTTTTTGTTCCAGATGAATCTTTGGAGAGTTCTTTCTAGGTCTGTGAATATGCCATTGGTATTTTAATGGTTAGTGCATTGAATCTATAGATTGCTTTGGGTAGTATAGACATTTTAATGATGTTGATTCTCCCAATCCATGTTCCATCTGTTTACGTCTTCCTTTATCTCTTTTTTCAGTGTCCTATAGTTTTCTGCGTATAGGTCTTTTACCTCCTTCGTTAAGTTTATTCTGAGGTATCTTAATTTTTTTTGGTGCAATGGTAAATGGGATTGCATTTTTAGTCTCTTTTTCTGTAATTTCACTATTAGTGTATAGAAATGCCACAGATTTTTGGGCATTAATTTTGTATCCTGCTACTTTGTTGAATTCATTTAGTAGGTCTATTATTTTTTGATGGAGTCTTTTTGTTTTTTTATATACAGTATGTAATATGCAAATAATGACAGCTTTACTTCTTCTTTTCCAATTTGGATTCCTTTTATTTCTTCTTCTTGTCTAATTGCAATGGCTAATACTTCCAGTACTATGTCGAACAGGAGAGGTGAGAGTGGGCATCCCTGTCTTGTTCTTGTTCTTGTTCTTAGGGTAAATGGTTTTAGCTTTTGCCCATTGAGTAGGAAGTTAGCTGTGGGTTTATCACTTATGGCTTTTATGATGTTGAGGTATTATCCTTCTATTCCCACCTTGCTGAATGTTTTTATCAAGAAAGCATGTTGGATTTTGTCAAATGCTTATTCTGGATCAATTGATATAACTCTGTGATTTTTATCTCTCAATTTGTGTATGTGATGTATCATGTTTATTGATTCGTGTATATTGTACCATCCGTGCATTCCTGGGATAAATCCTTCTTGATAACGGTGTATGATCTTTCTGATGCACTACTGGATCTGATTTGCTAGAATTTTCTTGAGAATTTTGGCATCAATATTCATGAGGGGTACTGGCCTGCAATTCTCTTTCATTTTGTTGTCTTTATCTGGTTTTAGTATAAGGGTGACGCTGGCTTCATAGAAGGTGTTTGGAAGTGTCCCAATCTCTTGAATTTTTTGAAAAAGTATGAGGATGATAGGTTTTAATTCTTCCTTGAATGTTTGATAAACATTCCCTGTGTAGCCGTCTGACCTCAAGCTTTTGTTTGCTGGAAGCTTTTTTTTTTTTAATATGTTTTATTGATTTTTTACAGAGAGGAAGGGAGAGAGAAAGTCAGAATCAGATGAGAGAGAGACATCAATCAGCCGCCTCCTGCATGCCCCACAGTGGAGATGTGCCCGCAAGCAAGGTACATGCCCCTGACCAGAATCGAACCTGAGACCTTTCAGTCCCCAGGCCGATGCTCTATCCACTGAGCCAAACCGGTCTTGGCTGCTGGAAGCTTTTTGATGACTACTTCAAAGTCTTCCATTATTGTGGGTCTATTGAGATGTTAAGATTCTTTTTTTATTGAGTTTTGGAAGGTGACATATTTCTAGGAATATGTTTATTTCCTCCAGGTTGACCAGTTTGTTGGAAAAGAGTTGTCCATAGTATTTTTTAACAATCTATTGTATTTCGGTGGGGTCTGATGTTTTTTCACCTCTTTATTTCTGATTTTGTTTATTTGGGTTCTCTGTCTTTGCTTCTTAGTAAGCCTGGCTAGAGGTCCATCAATCTTGTTTATCCTTTCAAAGAAGCAGCTCTTGTTTTTTTATTATTATTATTATTATTATTGTTTCTTTAGTCTCTATATCTTTTATCTCCCCTCTGATCTTTACTGTTTCCCTTTTTCTGCTTACACTGGGTTTTTATTGTTGCTCTCTTTCTAGGTCTTTAAGTTGTAGGGTTAGGTAATTGATTACCATTATTTCTTGTTTGTTTGTTTGTTTGTTTGTTTGTTTGTTTTGCCATAGGCTTGTAGAGCTATGAACATTTCTCTTAAGATTACTTTCACTGTGTCCTATATATTTTGGATTGTTGTGATTTCATTTTCATTTGTTGCCATGATGTTTTGTATTTCTTCCTTGATCTCTCTGGTAACCCATTCATTGTTTAATAGCATGCTGTTTAGTCTCCAGGTGTTTTATTTCTTTGGATTATTTTTATTGTAGTTGATTTCTATATTTTTATGTCACTGTAATATGACAAGATGCTTGATATGTTTTCTATCTTCTTGACTTTGAAGAGACTTTACCTATGAGCCAACATATGGTCTATTTTTGAAAATGACCCATGTGCACTGGAGAAGAATGTACAATCTGTGGCTTTGGGGTGAAATGTTTTAAAGATGTCACTTACTTTTATGTGATCTAGTGAGTCTTTTAGGATTAATATTTTTTTTGCTGATTTTTTGACTAGAGGATTTGTCCAATGGTGATAGTGGAGTATGAAAATCTCCTACTATGATTCTATTCCTATCAATTTCTACCATGATATACTCCAGGGTTTTTTTGTGTGTGTTTTTTTTTTAATGTATTTAGGTGCTCCAGTATTGGGTGTGCATATGTTTACCAGAGTTATTTCTTCTTGTTGGATTACTCCCTTTAGTATTATGAGGAGGCCTTCCTTATCTCTTGTCATTTCCTTCACTTGAGATCTGCTTGGTCAGATATAAGTATTGCTACCTCAACTTTTTCTTCATTTCTATTTGCCTGAAAAACCGTTTTCTATTACTTAATCCTCAGTCTGCATGCGACTTTTTTTTATGAAGTGGGTTTCTTGTAGACAGCAGATATATAGCTCATGTTTTCATATCAAATCTGTTACTCCATGTCTTTGATTGGGGCATTTAATCTATTTTCATTTAAAGTTATTATTATTTTTTTCCTATTGACAATTACTTTACTTATTTTTCAATTAAATGTTTATTATTCAGATTATTACATTTATTTCTGTTTTATTCCCCTCCATAGCTCCCCTCCCCCCAGACCCCACCCCTCCCTCTACCCTTACCTACTTCCCATTGACCTCATCGATAGGTGTATGATTTTTTCCAGTCTATCTGTGCACACCGCTAACCACTTTTCCCCTGAGAATTATATTCCACTCCTTTTCTGTGCTCCTGATTCTATTATATTCACCAATTTATTCTGTTGATCAATTTTTAATTCACTTAATTTTTAGATTTACTTGTTGATAGATATGTATTTTTTGTTCAAAATTTTTTATCTTTTAATTTTTCTTCTTCCTCTTCTAAAAGAGTACCTCTCAGCATTTCATATAATACTGGTTTGGAGTTGATGAACTCCTTTAGCTTTTTCTTATCTAAGAAGCTCTTTATCTGCCCTTCAATTCTGAATGAGAGCTTTGCTGGATAGAGTATTCTTGGTTGTAGGTTCTTGGATTCATCACGTTGAATATGTTGCTGGATAGAGTATTCTTGGTTGTAGGTTCTTGCTATTCATCTGGCCTGCATCGTTTCTGTTGATAAATCAGCTGACAATCGTATGGGTGGTTCCTTGTAGGTAATTAACTGTTTAGTCTTGCTGCTTTTAATATTCTCTCTTTGTCTTTTACTCTTGGTATTTTAAGTATGATGTGTCTTGGTGTGGTCCTCTTTGGATTCCTTTTGTTTGGGGTGATGTGTACTTTCTGGACTTGTAAGTCTATTTCTTTTACCAGATGTGGGGAGTTTTCAGTCATTATTTCTTCAAATATGTTTTCAGTATCTCGCTGTCTCTCTTCTTCTGGCATCCCCACAATTCTTTTTTTTTCTTTTTCTTTTTCTTTATTAATTTTTTATACATATCTCCCCATTGCCCCCCGCCCTCCCAGGCATACCCCAACCCCTACAGTGTCTATGCTCATTGGTTATGCTTATATGCATACATACAAGTCCTTTGATTGATCTCTTATCTACCTCACCTAACTTTAATCTTCCTGCTGTAATTTCACAGTCTGTTTGAAGCTTTACTGCCTCTGTATCTATACTTTTCTTCATCAGTTTATAATGTTCTTTATTATCCACCAATGAGTGAGATCATGTGATGCTTCTCCCTCATTGACTGGCTTATTTCACTAAGCATAAGGCTCAACAGTTCCATCCAGGTTGCTGCAAATGGTGAGAATTCCTTCTTTTTAATGGCAGCATAGAATTCCATTGTGTAGATGTACCACAGTTTTCTGATGCACTCATCTGCTGAAGGGCACCTAGGCTGTTTCCAAATAGTAGCTATTGTAAATTGTGCTGCTATGAACATACGGGTGCATAAATCCTTTCTGATTGGTGTTTGTGATTTCTTAGTACAAATTCCTAAGAGTGTAATTACAGGGTCAAATGGGAGATCCATTTTTAGGTTTTCAGGAAACTCCATACTGTTCTCCACAGTGGCTGCACCAGTCTGCATTCCCACCAACAGTGCACAAGGGTTCCTCTTTCTCCGCATCCTTGCCAACACTTGTCGTTTGTTGATTTGTTGATGATTGCCATTGTGACAGGTGTAAGATGGTATCGCATTATCGTTTTGATTTGCATCTCTCGGATCATTAATGACTTTGAACATGTTTTCATGTGTCTCTTGGCCTTCCTTCTGTCATCTTTCGAAAAGGTTCTATTTAGGTCCGTTGCCCATTATTTTATTGTATTGTTCATCTTCCTTTTATTAAGTTGTATAAGTTGGCTATAGATTTTGGAGATTAAACCTTTATCAGTGATAAAATTTGCAAATATGTTCTCCCATACAGCGATCTTTCAGGTTGTTTTGTTGATGGTTTCTTTTGCTGTGCAAAAGCTTTTTATTTTGATGTAATCCCATTTGTTCATTTTTTCTTTAGCTTCCATTGCCTTTGGAGCAGTATCAGTGAAGAAGTTCTTTTGGCATATATCTTAGATTGTGTTGCCTGTGGATTCCTCCAGTATTTTTATGGTTTCCTTTGTAATGTTCAAGTCCTGTATCCATTTGGATTTTATTTTTGTATTTGTTGTAAGTTGGTGGCCAGTTTCATTTTTTTGCAGGTATCTGTCAAATTTTCCCAACACCATTTATTGAAGAGGCTATCTTGGCTCCATTGAGTGTTCATGCCTCCTTTGTCAAATATTAATTGAGAATGGTGGTTTGGGTGGATATCTGGGTTCTCTATTCTATTCCATTAGTCTATATGTCTCTTCTTGTGCCAGTACCAGGCTATTTTGAGAACAGTTGCTTTGTAGTATAGCTTGAAATCTGGTATTGAGATCCCACCAACTTTATTCTTCTTTCTCAGAATTGGTGAAGCTATTCGTGGTCTTTTTTTGTTCCAGATGAATCTATGAAGAGTTCTTTCTAGGTCTGTGAAATATGTCGTTGGTATTTTAATGGGTAGTGCGTTGAATCTGTAGATTGCTTTGGGTAGTATGGACATTTTAAGGATGTTGATTCTCCCAATCCATGAGCATGGTATGCTCTTCCATCTGTTAACATCTTCCTCTATCTCTTTTTTCAGTGTCCTGTAGTTTTCTGCATATAGGTCTTTTACCTCTTTAGTTAGGTTTATTCCTAAGTATCTTAATTTTTTTGGTGCGATGGTAAATGGGATTGCTTTTTTAGTTTCTATTTCTGTAATTTCAGTATTAGTGTATAGAAATGCCACAGACTTCTTAGCATTAATTTTGTATCCTGCTACATTGCCAAATTCATTAATTAAGTCAATTAGTTTTGGAATGGAGTCCCTTTGGGGTTTTTATGTACAATATCATGTCATCGGCAAACAAGGACAGCTTTACTTCTTCTTTTCCAATTTGGATGCCTTTTATTTCTTCTTCTTGTCTAATTGCAATGGCTAATACTTCCAGTACTATGTCGAACAGGAGAGATGAGGGTGGGCATCCCTGTCTTGTTCCTGTTCTTAGGGGAAATGGTTTTAGTTTTTGCCTATTGAGTATGATGTTAGCTGTGGGTTTATTGTATATGGCTCTTATGATTTTGAGGTATGATCCTTCTATTCCCACTTTGCTGAGAGTTTTTATCAAGAAAGGTTGTTGGATTTTGTCAAATGCTTTTTCTGCATCAATTGATATGACTATGTGATTTTTATCTCTCAATTTGTTTATGTGATGTATCACATTTATGGATTTGCGGATATTGAACCATCCCTGCATTCTTGGGATGAATCCTGCTTGATCATGGTGTATGATCTTTGTGATGTACTTCTGGATCAGATTTGCTAGAATTTTGTTGAGGATTTTGGCATCTATGTTCATGAGAGATATTGGCCTATAATTCTCTTTCATTGTGTTGTCTTTATCTGGTTTTGGTATTAGGGTGATGCTCTTTGGAAGTGTTCCTTCTTCTTGAATGTTTTTGAATAGTCTTAGGAGGATAGGTTTTAATTCTTCCTTGAATGTTTGGTAAAACTCTCCTGTGTAGCCATCTGGTCCCGGGCTTTTATTTGCTGGAAGCTTTTTGATGACTGCTTCAATTTCTTCCATGGTTATTGGACTATTGAGATGTTTGGCTTCCTCCTCGCTGAGTTTTGGGAGGTTATATTTTTCTAGGAAAATGTCCATTTCTTGCAGGTTGTGCAGTTTGTTGGAATAGAGTTGTTCATAGTATTTTTTAACAATCCTTTGTATTTCCACAGGGTCTGTTGTTATTTCTCCTCTTTCATTTCTGATTTTGTTTATTTGGGTCTTCTCTCTTTGCTTCTTGATGAGCCTGGCTAGAGGTCCATCAATCTTGTTTATCCTTTCAAAGAACCAGCTCTTTGTTTTGTTCATCTTTTGAATTGTTTCTTTGGACTCCAAGTTGTTTATCTCCGCTCTGATCTTCACTATTTCCTTCCTTCTGAGTACACTGGGCTTTTCTTGTTGCTCTCTTTCTAGCTCTTTGAGTTGTAGGTTTAGGTGATTTATTACCATTGTTTCCTGTTTGTTGCAGTAGGCTTGTAGGGCTATGAACTTCCTTCTCAAGACTGCTTTCACTGTGTCCCCTAAATTTTGTATTGTGGGTTGTCATTGTCATTTGTTGCCATAATGTATTTTATTTCTTCCTTGATCTCTCTGATTACCCTGTCGTTGTTTAAGAGTATGCTGTTTAGTCTCCATGTGTTTGATTTCTTTCTATTCTTTTTATTATAGTTGATTTCTAGTTTTATGCCACTGTGGTCTGAGAAAATGCTTGATATGATTTCTATCTTCTTGAATTTGAAGCGACTTTTCTTATGACCCAATATGTGATCTATCTTTGAAAATGACCCATGTGCACTGGAGAAGAATGTATATTCTGTGGTTTTGGGGTGAAATGTTCTGAAGATGTCAGTTAATTCCATCTGGTCTAGTGAGTCATTTAGGATTGATGTTTCTTTTCTGATTTTTTGTTTAGAGGATTTTTCCAATGGTGACAGTGGGGTATTAAATCTCCTACTATGATTGTGTTGCTGTCAATCTCTCCCTTAATATCCTCCAAGAGTCTTTTTATGTATTTAGGTGCTCCTATGTTGGGTGCATATATGTTTACCAGAGTTATTTCTTCTTGTTGGATTGTTCCCTTTAGTATTATGAAGTGGCCTTCTTTGTCTCTTATTATGTCCTTTACTTTGACATCTAATTTGTCAGATATAAGTATTGCAACTCCAGCTTTTTTTAAATTGCCATTTGCCTGAAATACCATCTTCCATCCCTTCACCCTCAATATGTGTGCATCTCTTTTCCTGAGGTGGGTTTCTTGCAGACAGGAGATATATAGATCATGTTTTCTTATCCAATCAGTTACCTTATGTCTTTTGATCGGAGCTTTTCATCCGTTTACATTTAAAGTTATTATTGATAAGTACTTATCTGTTGCCATTTTTAGTCTTTACCCCCGAACTCCTTCTTCACGTCCTCTTTCTTTTTATTAGAGCAGACCCTTTAACATTTCTTGCATTGCTGGTTTGGTGGTAATATATTCCCTTAGTCCTTTTTTGTCTGTGAAGCTTTTGATTTCATCTTCAATTTTGATTGAGAATCTTGCAGGGTACAGTATTCTTGGATTCAGACCCTTCCTTTGTTTTTTTTTTTGTTTTTTGTTTGTTTTTTTTATTTTTATTTTATTTATTTTTATTTTTATTTTTTTATACATGTCTCCCCATGCCCCCC
>PVJN01038599.1:0-20260 GCA_004026805.1 Lasiurus borealis
GATCCCCAGTCATGGTACATTCCCGGTTGCAGGCTTGATCCCAGTGGGATCCATGCAGGAGGCAGCCAATCAATGATTTCCTCCGATTGATATTTCTATCTCCTTATCCTTATCCCTTTCTCTCTCTCTAAAATTCAATAAAAATAAATTTTGAAAAACAAGAGACTAGCCACTTGAATTGAAGCAAGATGATGGTTTCATGGTACTTCATGACACTATTTTACTTTTAAAACATTGCAATTTTACTATAATAAAAAATTTGTTATAATTTAATGTTGGTATTTCACTCAGAAAAACCTAGGAGAAAACAGTAGTAGCTTAAATGCTGTTCCAAAAAAAGAACTGGTAGCAGTGGCTTCTATGTGTGTGGAGAGAGCTTATAAATGAGAGATGACAAGTGTATAAATAGAATGAGTATGAGTCACTGGAGTTAGTCAAAGAAAAGAGCGTAGTCTTCAACAACGTGAGCAGGTGACACAATTGTCCAGCAAAACAGAACAGAATAGCATATAAATATAAATATCCTACTTGTGACACAAAAGTTTCTCAATATATTTCAAAATTTTCTTCCAATTTCATCTTTCCTTTTTGCTCGGACACTGCCTAGCACATTTCCCCAAGATGAAGTATCTCCTTCATAACCAAAACTGTTCTCAAAAACAGACTTCGGATAACCATACCACATAATGTATTCTTTCTGCTTCACTGGGCAATGAAGAAAACCAAGCTTCCTTTTCATTTATAATTCCTCCTTTCGTTACCAAACGTAGTTTTACGAAAAGAATGAAGCTGGAAAAATTAAGGAAGTGCACTAATGATGCTGATCCTATCATAGGAAAAACATCAGGAGAACGAAATGTACCGGATGCCTGCCTGCCCTATACGCTTGGTGTGGGGGATACAGCGGTGAATAAACAAGTCCTCGATGTCCTGGGCCTTTCTGGGCATCTGACCCTCCACCCCTGCCCAGTCTATGAATAAGGAAATCGAGGTCCAGAAAGGTTAGGTGATTCTCGCCCGTCACTGCCCACTGGCTGTTAGAATATTAAGGCAAAACCCAAGCCTCCGGACTCTCTCTCAGGGGCAAGGTGGGAATATTTGCCTTGTGACTTGAACTGGCTTCACTGTAATATTAATTACACCCACAGGTCCCCAAAGCATTAGGCCCACTGCTCCATTTTTAGAAAGTGCATCCTGCAGAAAACGACAATAATAAAGCACGATCAGCCCGACATTCACTGAGCGAATTGTCATTTCACTGTCATCTTCGCTGCCATCGCTACCAAAGATGAATGAAGCCTTACATTTCACAGGCACTAAGCATATCTAATAGATCAGTACAGTGTCCGGCTCATAGTCTACCCTTTAGGGCAGCAGGTAGCGCCAGTCTGGAAGATTCCCTACCTGGTATACTATTTTTTAAAAGGTATATATCCTTTGGTAAAAAAAATAATAATAATAATAAGCGGAAAATTTTAATGCAACATTCATGGAACTTCCGTACATAAGTAAAAGCTTGGCCGGGTGAAGCCACGGTCACGGCAGCGCGTTCCCTGAGCACCGGCTCCTCCCGCCCGGCCCACACGCTCCCTCCCCGCCCGCTGCGGGGTGAGGGTGCCGGCGTCTCCCGCTCAGTTCCAACTCTCCCACGCCCGCCGCGGCCGGGCCCGCCGCGGCTCCCACCGGCGCGCGCCTCCGCACAGCCGCGGTCACGCCCGCCCGCCCGTGAGGTTAACCTTCGCTCCCGGCCCGCCCCGCAGCCGCGCAGGCCCGAGTCCGGGAGGCGAACGCAGGACGACGCACCGCGGCGCGCAGGGTCCGGGCCCCGCGGCGGCCACACCCACCGCCTGCGCGGCCCCAGCTCCCGCGGCCGCGGCGGGCGGCACAGGCCTGCCGCCGAGCCTACAGACAGGTGCAGCCGCCGGCTCGGCCCCGCCCCGGCCGGGCCGGGGTCCCAGACCGCCGCCTCCGCGCGCAGCACCTGTCGGGCGGGCTATCCGCCCCGCCCCTGAGGAGAGGCCGGCGGGGGCCGCTCGGGGTCCCGCGGGGATGAGAGCTTTACCGGAGAGTGGGCCCCACGCAGGCGGTGTCGGTGCTCTCGATCTCCTGCAGGATCCGCTCATGCTCCGGGATGTTGCCTATCCCCTCGCCGCTTTCCGCCATCTTGTCCGGGAGCTGGGGAGCCCGGCGAGGCGCGCGCGCGCGCTCCCCCGGGCGGGCGGGCGGGCGGACGGCCGGCGCGCGCCGCCCGAGCGCAAGGGGCGGGGACGGGCGCGGGGGCGCGTGCGCGTGCGGGGGGGAGGCGCGTGCGCGTGCGCGCCGCCCAGCCTGGGATCCGCGCGTCGGCAGGTTCCCCCCCAGACCGAGGTGCCCAGCGGCCGGGGAGGATGGGAGGCCGGTCCCCTCCCGCTCAGCCCCGCCACTTGCCCCTTTAACACAGTTTTCGCATATATCCTCGTTCTCTGTGCGCCGGACCCTCTGCTACGGCAAATACTCACCCTCAACCTGTGCAGTAAACGCTGCGGGAAAGTTTAACCGGGAGGCCCGATGGACTCTGGGTGGTGGTGGTGGTGGTGGAGAGTCAGAGGAGGAGAACGCGCCCTCCCAGGAAAAGCAAAGCTGGGTTCGGGCACAATAATCTTTATTTTAGGAATGAACCGGGGAAATCCCAGGGGAGACCGTGACGGCCGCCCTGGGTGGACTTAGGGCCTGGCCCGCAGGAGGCTCGCAGAGGCCACTGCACTGGGAAGTGAGCTATAAGCGCCAGAAAAATTAGATGACGAAGAACCGTGACACGTGCGTTGAGAAATCAGCTGACAATCGTATGGGTGCTCCCTTGTAGGTAATGAACTGTTTTTCTCTTGCTGCTTTTAATATTCTCTCTTTGTCTTTTGCTCTTGGCATTTTAATTATGGTGTGTCTTGGTGTGGTCCTCTTTGGATTCCTTTTGTTTGAGGTTCTGTGTGCTTCCTGGACTTGTAAGTCTATTTCTTTCACCAGATGTGGGAAGTTTTCAGTCATTATTTCTTCAAATAGGTTTTCAGTATCTTGCTCTCTTTCTTCTGGCACCCCCATAATTCTGATGTTGGTACACTTGAAATTGTCCCAGAGGCTCCTTACACTATCTTCAAATTTTTGGATTCCTTTTTCTTTTTGCTTTTCCAGTTGAATGTTTTCTGCTTCTTTGTATTTCAAATCCTTGACTTGATTCTTGTGTTTCTCTGGTCTGCTGTTAGGTCTCTGTATATTATTTCAGTCAGTGTGTGTTTAATTTCTAGTTGGTCCTTTTTCATCTCTAGTTGGTCCTTTTTCATCTCCTCTTGGGTCTCACCAAATGTATCCATCTTTTCTAGGAAATTCTTGAAAAACCTTATAACCGTGGTTTTGAATTCTATATCCAGGCATTTGTTTTCCTCCATTTCTTTTATTTGTGATCTGTTCCTTTGTCTCCGCATTTTCACTGCTTCCCTGAGTTGGTAGAGTGGCTTTGTGTGCTAGGTGTCCTATAGGGCCCAGTGTCTCAGCCTCCCCAGTTACCTGAGATAGACTCTCTTGGTGCACCCCTTTGTGGACTGTGTGCACAGCCTTGTTGTAGTTAAGTCTTGATTGTTGTTGGTATCACTGGGAGGAATTGACCTCCAAGCCAATTGGCTGTGAGGATCAACTATGTCTACTCTGGGAGAACTTCTGTGCTGGTGACTTGCAAAGTTGCAAAAGCCTCTGTGCTCAGCTTGGATGGGGCGGAGTCTCAGGGCTGAGCAGACAGACTCCTCCCATATGAGTCCCACCCAGAAGTGGGGTTCCATGCAGTCGGAACTGGGATTCCACCCAGTCGGGAGTTTCCATCTCCCTCCCACTAGAGCAGCGGTTCTCAACCTGTGGGTTGAGAACAGCTCGCAGGGTCTCCTAAGACCATCAGAAAACAGACATTTACATTAAGATTCATAACAGTAGCAAATTACAGTTATGAAGTAGCGACAAAAATAATTTTATGGTTGGGGATCACCACAACATGAGGGACTGTATTAAAAGGTCGCAGCATTAGGAAGGTTGAGAACCACTGCACTAGAGGAAGCCAGCCAGGCACTCTGCTGCCCATCCTGTCCATGCATGTGTCTCTGTATCTCAGCTTTTTGCAGCTCCTCTGAGTCTCTGTGAGCCCCTTCCTTTCCTTCTAGTTGTAGAATTTCCACTCAGCCAGTTTTCCTGTGGTTCTGGATGATGTCTATTCTGTCTTTTAGCTGTAGTTTTGAAACTGTTGTGCAAGGCAACAGTTTAGGTGTTCACCTATGCCGCCATCTTGGTTTCTCAAGAACCTAATCTCTTTACATTTCAGTCTCCCTATCTGTAAATGACACTAGAGTCAAGTTAGCACATTTATCCATTCCACCAACAACAGTTTTAATAGTTTGCACTTGTTTTGATTGGCTCCTTTTCATACATTTGGGGATTTTATTTGTTTTTGTACACCTGGCCCCCAGAGAACCAAAATACCACTGACTCAGCACATGTAGGCTTGGAAGACCAAGGCAGCTCTATTGTAGCAGAAACCCCATTGCAAGCCTGTTTCCATGGTCTGGATGGCACAGAATTCAGATCATCTCTGAGAAATTCTACTTTTTTTTGAGCTGCAATAATATGCAGACACAAACAAAAATATCTTCCCAAGTTCACTAACAGTCATACCATGTTAAGGTTCTTAAGTTCAGAAAGACTTTCTTTTTTTTTTAAAGAATTTTGCAATTCCCTATAGTTCTTCATAGAATTCTGCACATAGCTAGGAGAAAGCTGGAAGGGTTTTGAAACCAGATAATACTGAAGCTCTGAAGACATTGGAAAGAGGTCAGGATGGGTTGGAAAGGAACATTCCAAATAGGCCTGAGCATAAGGCAAGAGTCTGACTAACCTGTAATTGGTAACAATTAGGAAGCAGGACAATATCAAATTGTAACAAGTTAATTTCCTCAAACTTGCTCTTTACACATTGACATTAAATATAATATCATATAAGGTGTCTGTATTCAGTTACCTTAATAGAAATCTGTAGCACTAATAGAAAATATTGCCTCAAATTCCCTGATGCCTACTTTTATAAAGAGCTTCAATGCAAGAAACAATATTTAAAGACTTTTGTCAGAAGTTATCAACTTCATCCATTCCTCAGCTTATTTAAAATTTTACCCTTGGGTCAAGACAAATCCCTCTATCCCAGTATTTTGACCCTTCCTGTCACTGATTTTTATTTAGTAAATACCAATTTTTTTTCTTAGCTGATTGCCTTTCCAATTACTGGGGCATCACTGCCTGGTGTTAGCACAACTGAATTGCAGGTTCAGCTCTTGAGAGAGCAAAATAAGCTTGTTGAAAATTGAAACTAAAACACAAGAAATGGAGACAAATGTTGTACCTTGCTATAAAGAGACTAGAAAGCCAGTTGCCTCTGCAGGAAATGGCAGGCTATCCTAGCTAAGTCGATGTGCCTGGCCAAAGTTCATTGCTCTGAAGAGGAAAGCAAGGTGAGATGAGTGGGGTGTATGGCACGGGCCAGCTTCTTATTTGGCACCTGTCTCCTGACCGGGCTTTCCTTTCCTGAACATTCATTATCCAGGCCACTCCCCCTTCTCTTCACCAGTCCTGCCGCCATCTAGCCAGCTCCAGATGCCCCTGTCATGGGCAGCCAGCCCTGCTCATGCACCCCTCACTCCTCACCTGTTTCAACACCTACCCATAGAGATTGCCTCACTGCCACCAGCAGTATTTTCCCTGCAATTCAAGAAGGGAGGAAGTCCATATACCACTTCTCCTTCGGAAACAGCTCTTGCTGGTTCCCTTTGTGACTTCTGACAGTTTCATTAGTACCTGAAAATTTTTGCTAAGATTAAGGCTGAATATCCTAAATAACTGTAAATTTTAACCATGGACATAGATATACAAATGTGTCTTCCTCCCCCTCCCCCCACCAAAAAAAAAGAAGGCCTGTTCTAAAGTGATATATTTCTAAAGGCTCTAAAATTAAGCATTTCAGCTATAAGCCAAAACAAAAGCCATACGAGCTATTTATTGAGCACTCTTTGTAAAGCCTTCAGACCTTTATATTATCTAATTTAGTCTTTGCTAATTGAATTAGTACTTTAATGGGTAATTAAGTTAGTACTAGTTTTACTAAAACCTACTTTCAGTCCTGTGGGGTGGGTACTTTTACTATCTCCAATTCAATCTGAAGTAACTGAGACTTTCAGAAATTAAGTCACCTGTCCAAAGCCACCCAGCAGGGAGTTGGAAAAGATGGACCTATTAACCAATTCCTGTTTGTCTCTTTAGTTAAAAAGTCAGCCAAGAAGAATGTTCTGAAGTTGTTTTCCCCGAGGGATAGCTGACTTAATCAGTCTGATCTGAGGAGGTTGGACAGTAGGAGGGCACACATGGACAGATTGCACCTGCATGTTGAGTTCTTTTTCAGGCAGTGGATGCTGATTTCCAGAGAACCACCCCAAATCTCTCCTGGGGACTCTGCCAGGGGAAAGACACACCAGGAAGACTGGCAGGGCAGGAGCTGCATTCTGTGTCCAGTATGACACTAACCAGTGAATTAAAGCTTTCACCTGTCAATTAACTCTTAGTCATGAAGTCGCTTGTCTTCAGACTAACAACCAACCTTGGGAAAGTCCTTCCCTGAGGTGGAGGCTGTAGAAAGCAGCTGCCCTGGTCTGGCATTTAACTGCTTGGGTTGGAATTTCAACTCATCTTTTACTAGATGTTGGGCCTTTGGAGAGTTAACTTAACTCGTGTAAGCTTCAGTTTCTTCAAATATGAATTAGGGACAATAACAGTTCTTAGCTCACCAAGCTGTGTAGTGATTAAAGGAGGTAATGTATGTGTAATGTTTAGCCCAGAGCTCAATCAACATTAGCACTGAAGACTAGGATTATTGGGCCATTTATTATTAAACCAGGAAGCCTAGAATTTAGCTTTCTCTTGATAAAATAAAAATAAAACCAACACATAAATGTTCTTTTTTAAAAAATCATTAACAAAATATCCTAACTTTGTGTCAGGGTTTTCTGAACCTGACCTCATTTTTTTCTGTATGCCCAACTGGTAGGAACTGCCTAAACTTTGTTTTCTATCGTGGAGGAGGAAATGGGCCCATGACTTTGGATTAGACTCTTGGTTCCTGACCCACTTTAGTGAACCTCTCAAATCTTGCTTCTAAGCGCCTCTTTGTTGTCCTTGGAGGTAGTGCTAGTCCTTTGAGGCACATGTGGTGGTAAATAAAATCATGAGTCTGTCTCCACATCCAGGCACAAAAACAGCATCTGTATTGTTTACTGCCCAGCCCAGCTAATAGCTGTGAAATGAATGATCTACAGGCAGATACTTCTGTCGTTAAGCTTAATGTTGCAAACTCATGTTTCACGAGGGAGGGTGCAACTCTACAGAAAGATTCCCTTGCCCATTCCTGGAAAACTCTGAAACTGACTTCCTGATCTTCAGTTTCTCAAGACTGCTAATGTCATTCGGGTGTTTCCTAAATGGTTTCAGGGTCCTCGTTATATAATTGTAAAACTGTGCCAAAATGTAAAGCACAGGCAGTCTTTATCCACGGACGCTAATAAGCTCACCCTCTCTGTGGCCTTCTGGCCACTCTTGGCGGATGTCTTGACAGCAGCACCCCTTAGCTTCTGTCTTGTTGGTGCAGTAACACCAAGTGGCCACACTCTGCAAGTGCAAGAGAGTATCAGCAGAGGCGGGGGCAGGCCTGGGAGGAGGACTGCTGTAAAACTCTGTCCAGGAATCTGTTGTCCCATAAAGATCTGGATCCCACGGTGGAGAACAATAAAAGGAAATATGAAATGGGAGCCAAGTAAATTCAGTTTTTCTTAAATACGAGCCAATCTCAGAGGAGTTCAAATATAATTAGCCCTGGAGCTGTTTATTCAACAACTGTTTCCTTGAATCATTGCCTTGTGGCAGGCTCTGTGCTAAGCTCAGGCAGGACTGGCCATCTCTGTGGGACAAATGCAGTTGCACTTGGCTTAATGCTGTGAGTGCTTGTTTACATCAATATTCTAAAGTACATACTTATTAAAGTACACTGGAATGTATTTCCTAGATGTAAATTAGGCATAGTAACAAGAGCTAATATTTATTAAGCATTTACAATATACTAGGCAGGTGCTGTGCTAAACATTTCATATACATTAACCATTTGAGATAAGTTTTATTATAACCCCCATTTCAGAGTTTTCGAAACTAAGGACCAAATCAAACAACTTAATAAAACCTAGGCCTTTGATCTTAACCAGTATACTTAGTGAAATAGGATTTAATAGAAATCCTACATGGTCAAAGATATAAAAAGCAAGAACATTTTAGAACATCTACAGATGAATTTGACCAGCCATATTTTTAGTCTGTCAGGCCTAAAATTTTATTGTGTATACAGTAGTTTAGGTTGTGAGTTGCTTTTTTCTTTTTTAAATAAATGTTTCCTGTCATTGCCTAAAGGTATGTTATCTTCATTCCTGAAAACATTACAGTCAAAGAAATAACAATATCCTGTTTGCCCTTAAACTGGTAAAACTTCATGGTCAGCTTTTGGAAAAGTGCCCGAGAGCAAGTGTAAAACAATCATGTTATCATAAAACAATTCCAAAAATTTCTTCTGGTACATCATCTGTACAGTTCCCTTTTCCTCCTATTTTCCCCACCAGCTGCAGGGCTTTCGTTGGCTACGTCCCTTTTCTCTACCTCCTACGAACTTCACATGCCCTTCAGTGTGTCCAGGATTTGCTTATCTTGGGCCCAGCTAGAGCAACAAGACACACACTGCAACTTTGAACCCAATTGGTTTAGATATGCTGTAGTTTGGGGACATGCTGTCACTCAGAAGCTAACGATACCCCTGCAGGACCCCAAGAGGCAACCAGGTTGGAGTCTGGATTCATGGGAGAGCAGGTCACATGGGTGAGGCCTTGCAGCAGGAAGTTCTAGGGTAAATGTGATAAATACTATGCACACTGCTACTGCCCTCTCCTAACACCATAGCTGCCATGACTAATTTATCAGAATCACCTCAGCAGGGGATTCAGACAACCACTGTCAATGCATTAGAACTGATGTGCTAGGTGAAACCTATTGACTGTCCTTATTCAAAGAAGTTGGTAATGATAAATGAAACTGGTACTAACAGTTTTCTTTAGTATAATTCCAAACGGCCATGACGCTTACCAGGGGCAGCCCCGTAAAGGGAGGGCCTGATAAGGAGCTGAATGTATCTAGGCCAAATGGAGGAACTGGATTGAAAAACTAGAAATTCTAAAGAAAATGAGAAAATCTAATGGAAATTAGCTTACCGTGGCAACACTATGAAAACAGTGATGCCCAAGGCAAAAGGATTAGGGCAGCAAAACTAACTCCAGACCTCACCTGCTAGGGAGTTCCAACCTACCAACAATCTGCCAGCCAGAAGATTTTGAAGGACCAAAGCAAAGCCATGCTGGTACAGCGCAACCACTAAGTGGTAGGCCTTTCTTTGTAATTCTCCCTTTTAAATTCATTTACCTTCTGCATGGCCAATATCCAATCCCACTGTCCACCCTGGAATGCCATTCCTCGATTCAATTGCTATAGCTGCCTGCGATGTGTTTAATGCGTCTTTTATTGGCAACCCAAATAAACCATGGAAAAATCCTGTTGCCTCAGATCGCCCGTGAAACTATCCTTGAAACATAATATTATGGGCAGCGGTCCCATTTCAACCATAGAATGAAAACAAACACACACAAAAAAACAAAAACACAGGACTTCAGCATCACTGATTCTCCACTTTTCCACCAAAACAAAAAGGAGGCCAAAGGAGTTTTCCCTGAGAATGTTTGCCTCCAAGAACCCACTGTGGGAGCCGGTCAGGAGACAGGCTGGGAGAAGCTTATTGGGAGTCGCCAAGTGTGAGGAGTTAGTGGGGAATGCAGCCTGGACAGCGTGAAAGAGACTGTGGGCCACTGACTATCCCCGACAACATGACTCCTGGTCTCAGCAACTCCCTCACGACTCCTCCGGTGGAGGAGACCCATTCTCCCAGGTGTTTGTGCAGGTGAATGTGCCAGGAAGGCGTGTACACTCTGTGAAAAAAAAAGGGCTGCTGGGCCATCCTGACATGACACTGAGCTCTCTGAGCTTCCCTTGTTAGAAAAGCAGACCCCACCTGACCCTCATCTGAACAGATTTCCTACCTAAAAAACAAGGGGTGCAGGAAGAGGAAATGAATGGAGTTTAGGATTTTACAATAGAAAATGTTTGGCGAAGCAGTGCCTGTCTTCTGTGACACAGAAAAACAAACAGAACTATTTGATGCTCTCTGCACCTCAGTTGCAAGGTGCAGGGCTTTCCCTGAGACAGTTTCTCTCATGTATTCCCAGGCCCATTTTCTCAGTGTCCTAACCCCTCCCCCTCACTGTCCATTCCAGGGCCTCGTGACAGGACCAGCCAATCTCCCTCCAGCCAAACCCTTTCTCCAACCTCTCTGCCTAGCTGCTATGTGCCAGGCACAGTAGATGCTTCTGCAGAGGATACTCAGATATAAGACCCAGGTGCTGCCCTCAGGAATCTCTTCTCTGACAATGGTTATAATACAAAATCTGATAGACAGACAGACACACACACACACACACACACACACACACACACACACACACTCACACGCATAGTCATGTGAGTCAAAATGTCCTGGATTCTTTGGGGATTCAACGGATGGAATGTTCACCTGGCCCTGGGACCTTTCTGAGAATGAAGAGACAACACTCTCCCTTCCCTCCTCCCCCCCAAAAAAAATATTTTCACTTAATCTACAAATATTAGTCAACAAATATTTGTTGACTGTCACTATCACATTCAGTGATTGCCATCCCATTCCCACACTGATTGTCAGATAGAAGCAGACAGTCGGAAAGAATTAAATGTTAAAAAGGTGCCCTTCTAGCCCAAAGAAACATTGTCTATTATTTCGATCCTGTTCTTGAACTCTGCAAATTAATCCCCCTATTACCAAAGAAGCTATTTTTAAGTCCTAAGTGTAAATTTTAAAAAATACATATCTGTGAGGTCACCAGATACTTGATCAGAAACAATACAAATAAATAGTCTGCATTTTTTTTGTACAACTCACATCCACCAAACATAAATTGGTTTCATTGATAGGTCTAATTTTTTTTCCATCCTCTTCACTAAGAAATATTTTAGAGAAAACAATGGAAATTTCATATAAATGAGATGGAATATCTATTTGGAGATGGCATGAGGCCCTTTTTGATCACTTGAGAGTCATTTCTATTTTTTAAACTTGTTGTGATGAATCAGGAAACAATATAATGCCAAAAAAGTAGATTACTTATTTATTATAATTTCTCTAAGGTGAAGGAAACTTTGAGATTAGGTGTTACACAGAATTGTAACACTTAAAACTATTTTTATTCTGTTATAAAGTGTAAAAAGAAGCGAATAAGTCTACATTATTGCCACTAAGGAAGAAACAATAAATTATATAGGAGCCCTACCTTAAAGTAGCTTCAATGGGTAGCTCAAAAGACTGAATCTCAGCCAGGATATTCTCGTAGGTTTGATCTGAGTCTTCTTCCAATATTACTCCACATGGCCCTGATTTTCCAGTTGCAGACATCAGATTTTGAGTGCAATACAGTTGTAATTTATAAAAGAAAGGTAGTTTTCCTTATAATTTTTATAAGGGTTCTCTGCTCAGCCAGAGTAGCTGCAAAACTGAGCTTACTGTCTGACTTCATGCTATCAAAATCCTTGCTTCCAAGAATGTTGCACAGCTGTTGCTGTCCTGTCTCTACTTATAACATTTTACTTATTATTAACCTTGACACAGTTCAGAAAGTTCCTGCCTGATGCTTGCTATATTTACTCACTTGTTTTTTAAAAACAGTAACTACATACTTGGTAGGAATTAAAACCATTATACTATGAAGTTATTAAATGCGGTGGACTTGTTAGGGCACATATTTTAATACTAGAGGCACAGTGCATGAAATGTGTGCACTCAGGGAGGGGGGATGTCATTCATCCTGGCCTGCACCTTCTCGTAGAGCCTAAGCCATCAGTCGGACATCCTTAGCGCTGCCACAGAGGTAAAAGAGGCTCCCACCACAGCCACTGAGTTTGCCAGCCATGAGACCGGCTTCTGGTTGAGCAGCACTCTCCCTGTGGGAGCGCACTGACCACTAGGGAGCAGCTCCTGCATTGAGCGTCTGCCCCTGGTGGTCAGAGCGCATCATAGCGACCGGTCATTCCACCATTTAGTCAATTTGCCCATTAGCCTTTTATTATATAGAATCATTTATGCTACTTATATAATTAAAGCCAGACTCCCAGTTATTCCTGCAACTATACCATTGCCCACAAACCCAAGCATGAGGCTTGTCCAGGAAAAATGTAGCATCCAATAGGATAGGATTTTGAGATCACTGGCCTACTACCTTGGTTACCCTTCTCCTTCACTTCTCCACTCTTAATGTTTCTCCACTGCTTAATGTTTCTCCATTATAGAACCTTCCCTTCTTTGTCCCCTGTCCAAATGCAAATGCTCCTGGAAGCAGTTAGATTTTAGTAAACTTATGCCTCACTGTGAATGAATTTGCCAGATCCTTTCTGCAGACTAGGTTTTGATGGAGAGGGAGAAGATGCCAGGATATAAAAGGAGATTGGTTGCCCCTGAGAGGAAGAAAAGGTGCAGGAAGCAGAGACCCGAAATATCAAGAAAAAGTGTGGCCTGCAGCCAGCTCTAAGTACACCTAAAAAATTAGCTGGGCACATATTTCTCATTACCATTTGCCCTAGATCTTCTTCAGCTCTCAATTTAACCTCAGGTGGGCATTTAAAGAGATGAGTAGTGATATTCTTCCATATAAACCTGTGTGGGGTTTTGTTTTTTTTTTACAGTTTTTATAAGATTTTTAAATATTGCTCTAAAAAAAATAAAGTTCTTTCTCTTAAAAAGGTAGCACTCATCTAAGGCATAGACGGCATATGTCATAAATTCATTTCTCCCTGTATCAGACCCTTGCTAGTGCCTCGCTGAGGCACATCCTGCCTCTGCGCCCCTGACTTTGGTCTTAGCCATGTGACTTCTGCTGCCCACTGATCTATGAGCTCAAGTGACAGACTGTGAGCTCCAAGCTTGGGCTTTGTAAGGCCTTGCATATTTCTGTTTGCTCTCTTGCACTTCTACCATCATCTAAGAAATCATGCCCTCGCTAGCTTCATAGCTAGGAAGGAAGTAGAGTCATCCCTGCTGACGACAAACCTGCAGGGGGAAGCAGATAGCCAATCTAGCTGCAGCAGCCTACAGCAGAGCTGCCCATCGTGGCCAGGCTGGATCAGCCATGTCCCAGATGATCTCCAGGCACAGGAGCAACAATAAGTGATTATTGTTTTCAGCCGCTGAGCGATGCAGCAAGAGCATATACCAATGCAGCACCTGCAGGTCAACCCCACCAAGAGGCTCGGTTCTTAGCTCCAGCTCTCCTCCGATGCAGGGTGGAAGAAACACAACAGAAGTATGCCTAGCCAAGACCGGTTTGGCTCAGTGGATAGAGCGTTGGCCTGCAGACTGAAGGGTCCCAGGTTCGATTCCGGTAGGGGGCATGTACCTTGCTTGCAGGCACATCTTCAGTGTGGGGCGTGCAGGAGGCTGCTGATCGATGTCTCTCTCTCATCGATGTTTCTGACTTTCTATCCCTCTCCCTTCTTCTCTGTAAAATATCAATAAAGTATACTTAAAAAAGAAGAAGAAGAAGA
The DNA here is from genome assembly GCA_004026805.1 of Lasiurus borealis. Lineage (NCBI taxonomy): Eukaryota > Metazoa > Chordata > Mammalia > Chiroptera > Vespertilionidae > Lasiurus > Lasiurus borealis. Next base: position 13,819 of record PVJN01038599.1, read on the forward strand.
AGTATGCCTAACACCATTTCCCGCAAGACAAAGTGATGATGCCCTCCTTTAAGACTTGACACAAAACAATGATTTTCTATCTGGTGTTAAAGTCATGTATGTGCAAAGCTTTTAATTTACATCAAGTTATCAGATTAGAACAGAATGTCTATTGGAATCATATTTGTCTTCCTCATAACACGTAACACATTGCCCTATATACAGCGGGTGCTTAATAAATGCTTATTCAATGAATGAGTGAATGATGGTGAAAACTACAAGTTAAGAGCTACCTCTGACTTGTGAGAAAATGTTGGTCCAAATTAGGCAAAAAATCTGACAATTCCATATTGTCTTTATCAAAACCTGAGACTATATAAAATGCAAGATGACAAATTACTCTACATCATAGAGGACACATTCATATGTAATGCCACCTACCCCTGAACATGGAATAGTGATGACCCGACCTTACATATCACATAGTTAAAAAGCAACAACTGATTCTTCTCCATACATACCCCAAACTTTTATTTTTTAAAAATTTTCAAACTTACAGACGGGTTACGAGATGAATACAATGCACGGCCATATACCGGTTGTTAAAAAATCTGATTCACCAGTTGTTAAAAAATTTTGCCACGTTTGTTTTCTCTTTTTCTCTCTGCTTATCCAAGGGGATTGTGTAATGTAGACATATGCTTATAATATATAGTGAGAGGTTTGCATTGATTCAAATAGAGTATGTTTAGGATAATATAACACTATACTACAAAGTAGTATAATAAGCAGATCACAATAGCTTTCACTCCTTGTTCCTACAGAACCCTGGATGCAGCCCTTCATCCTTTTTCCCGGACAGTAGTCCCACCAGGAGATTCAAGGCTCTCCAAGCTGCTGGCCTGAGAGCCTCATCTGTTCCTCAGCTCTCCCCACCCCTCCTCTACCTCTCTGCTTCGCTCTCTGCTCCTCCCACTTCTGTTAAAGTGAATTTTCTCTCTGCCTCTTACTTTCTTCTCAGCCGCAGAAGAGGCAGGCAACAACTTCCTGTTTCCACTGCCTGACCAGCATCTTCCTTTTATTCAAAACTTTCCTGGAGTGCCATTTCCTGCCGGAAGTCCACACAGATTGAACCGACAGGAGATGATCTCCTCCCGAAAGTAACATTTAAGAAAAACAACCTTCCCTATCCCGTAATGCTGACAACAAACTCACCAAATAAGGAAAAGAACAGGAGGAAATGGAAATTTTTTTTTTTGTAAACAGCCGTATTCCAAGGTGCCCATAAAAGTGAATGGTGTGTGTGATTAGAATGTCCCCTCTGTCCCTCCCAGCTGCAGCTCAAAGTGACTGACTGCTTCCTAGATCAAACCTGACCGCTGTCAGAGGGGTAAGGGGCTCCTAGGCCAGTGGTTCTTGTCCCTCCCCAGCCCCAGGGCAACGTCCATGACCTACAGTATTTTATTGCTGCAACTGGAGGTGAGTGGTACTGACACCTAGTGGGCAGAGGCGGGAGATGCTGCTGAATGACCTGCCATGCACAGCACAATCCCCAGTGATTATCCAACCTACTGTGCCAATAGTGCCAAGGTTGGGAATTCCTGCCCTAAGCTGACCTTTGGGGCACAGAATCAGGCTATGTGTGGTATTAATAAGGCCCTGTTTCTGGGGTCCCTTCCTGGGCCTCTTTTTCCTTCTGCATAGCTGAGTCTATGTATCTTATTATTCCGCCAGGAATCTTAGTCCCTCTAGAACTAGAAACCAACGTCTGCGTCTTTAAGTGTTACAGTTTCTTTGAGCCAAGCTGATGACATATGCCAGGGAGCAAGATTTCAAATACTCCCCAGCTTCCTTTTTAAGTTTATTAACCGAATAAAACTCGGTCACTCTTTTACCTTCCTCCCTCACCAAGACCAGACTCCCAGCCTCCTCACCCTGAACTGGAACCACTAGAAGGGGCATTATGTGCCTGTGTTTCCCTGGCACAGGTGCCCTCTCTGCTGTGTGAGGTCTCTAGGAAACATAGAGACCTGGGGGCGAGGCGGGGGTGGCCAGGAGGCAGGAGGAGGGTACCAATAGGAGGAGGCCCAACCTGACCATCATATATAACCTGGTGCTCACTTATGGTCTGAGCCCTGGCACAGTCTGAGTTTCCCCCGCCTACCACTACCTCATACTTTACTGTGGGAGTAATTCTCTCACATTTGTAGGCAGTTCTCATATTTCTATATGTTTCAACACGTCACTAAAAAAAAAAAAAATCAGTAACCTAGGAATAGAATTTCCTAATATAATAAAGAAAATCTACCCTACCCTCCCACCCCCACAAACATCTCACTAGTTGAAAAAAATGTTATTGGCCTCCTCCGCTCAGGAAAACATCACTAACTCTATTTGAATTTGACCCGGAAAGGCCTAGCCACGGCAATAAGGCAAGATAAAGAAATAAAACATATAAAGATCAGTAAGAAAAAAAGTGTTTTTGGATCAACAAACAGAATTAATGAGTGAATTTAGCAAGGTCTCTAGATGGAAAAAATTAAATGTAAGTCCATATATTAGTAACAATTAGGAAATGAAATCCAAAATCAGTAACATATATCACAGCATCAAAATACATCAAATATCTAGGAATTTTCTAAGAAGCGTGCCAGGCATGCTCCACCTCTTGCTCGCTGCTCACTCTTTCAGAAACACTCTTGTTCTGCTATCCACTTGGCTTGCTTCATCATTTCCTTTAGGACTTTAATCAAAAGCTACCACCTCAAATAAAGTAAAACCTAAACATTATATTTAAAGATGCAGATGCTGCTGAAACCAGTTTGGCTCAGTGGATAGAGCGTCAGCCTGCGGACTGAAAAATCCCAGGTTCGATTCTGGTCAAGGGCACATTCCTTGGTTTCGGCACATCCCCAGTGGGGGGTGTGCAAGAGGCAGCTGATCAATGTCTCTCTCTCATCAATGTTTCTAGCTCTCTGTCCCTCTCCCTTCCTCTCTGTAAAAAATCAATAAAATATATTTTTTTTAAAAATTAAAGATGCAAATGCTAATGAATTATAATAAAAACTTTAAAAATATATTACTGCAATAGCAACTCAAAAGAAAAAAAAGTCATCACCTCAGTGACACCTTCATTGGAAACAAAATCCAATATTTTAAATCTGATCTGGAATTTTGTATCCTCACCCCACTCCTTTATTTTTATCCCTGAATACTTATCACCTGCAGCATACTGCTCACGTATTTACCTTGTGTGTTATTTATCTCTTCTCTTAGGATGCAAGGTTAATGAGGACAGGAAATTTTTTCTGGTTCGTTCACTGGTGTAACACCAGCGCTCAGAACTGTGCCTGGCAAATAGGGAACACACAATAAATATTTCTTGGATGGATGGATGGATGAATAAAAAAGAAACTTGAAAATGAGAGAGCAGAAAAACAAATACCTGAATAATTTTAATATAAGAGAGAGAAAAAATAGTACTAGAAAAGGAGTAAAAATGCCAGGGAAGGACATCACAACTATGTATTGAATGATGAACGGGTAAACAACATGTCGCACAAACATGCAGTCGAATGTTATTCAGCCTTTAAAAGAAAGGACATCATGTCTCACATTCCAGCATGGATGAGGCTTGAGGACAATATATTAGGGGAAATATGTCAGTTTCTCACACACACACACATACACACACACACACACACACACACACACACACACACAGAGTATGATTCCACTTATATGAAGTATCTAAAGTAGTCAAATTCACGGAAACAAAAAGTAGAATGTTGGCTGTCAGGGGTTGAGGGTAGAGAGGCACAGGGAGTTGTTTAATGGGTATAGAGTTGTATAGGGTTTTTTTCCTTTATTCTTGAATCTATTGGGACCTTGATTAATAAAATTATATAGGTTTCAGGTGTACAATTCTATAGTACATGATCTGTGTTCACCACCCCAAGTCAAGTCTCCTTCTATCACTATTTATCCCCTTATACATACCTCTTCTACCTGCCCGGAGTATAGAGTTTTAATTTGCAAGACGAAAAAGTTCTGGAGCTTTATTTCACAACCATGTAAATATACCTATCACCCCTGAACTGCACATTTAAAAATGGTTAACACAGTTAAAAAAAAAAATACAAGGAAGGCTCAGAAGAGAACAAAACATCAGTGTTGGAAGAGCACTGGAACTGGGAATTGAAGAATGGATATTTGGACATTCGAGGATGGTGAGGGCGCCCATGGCTAATTCCTATGCACAGCAGGTGGGAACAGGGACCCCTAATGTGGAAAGAAGCCATGGCCAGGGAAGTGAGTGTGACTGGGGTGGTGCACAAGGGTTGCCACTGGAGACAAGGATGGAGATGCAGAGGTAGCAGAGATTGGGCCCTTACTGTTGTTTTGCTGCTACTGTTACTATACCCACGGTTACTAGCATAATGGCTGGCACAAGTTAAGTGCTCAATAAATATTTGTTCAATAAATAATCTTGACACAGCAGTGCAGTGCTTTGTAAGTAACGGACAACCAATAAATATTTAATCATGATATCACAGAGTTTGACTTGCAAAGGCTATCTAAAATAAAATAGTTAAAAGCTGTTCTAGTTATATTAGTAGTAGTATTTCAACATTAGACATGGATATTCAGTTAAATTTTAAAATTATAGCATTGTTATTTTCAGGAGACGCACAATGATATGGTTTGTTAGTTGAAAGTTCGTTTTTAAAAAATACCTATGTTATTCAAAATCGTGATCCAACAGGGCCATTCTATATATTTTTTTCTTACCATCTTCAAAATTTAGGATGTAATGTTTTATTGTAGAAAGTATTTTGGTCTTTCAATGGATCTGTGTTTCCTCAATAACCATATTCCTACTGTTACTCTGAGTCATTAAGAAAAGTTTTAAGTAATTAAGAAAATGGTTTATAAAAATCTGTTCTAAATTTCTGATATAACTCATCACATTTTTCTGTTTATAAAGTCATAGAGGATATGATGTTTTTGTGAATATCATGACATCATTACAATTACCTGAGCTCTATTCTCCAGAACAGGCTATACATCTCTGAACCCTAAACATGCCTTCCCCAAACTTGTTTTCTTACCTGTAACATGGGGATAATATAATAATAGCACCACCTACCTCATGTGGTCATTGTGAAGATTACATGACTTTTAAGCATTTATCAGGCACAGCACTCTGGAGAGTGCTCAGCACATGAAGGCGTAAGTAGAAGTTGGCTGTTATACTCATCTTTTAAGGCCATGTTCAAATGCCACCTTCCTGTGGGGAGTGATTTGCTTCTAGCTCCCATAACTCCTTTGAACACATCTTTAGCAAAGATCTATCCCTTGATATTATTGTGTCTGTTATACATTTATCTACCTCCCTGGACAATGAGCAACGAATCGTTATGCCTTATGCCTCTCTAGACTCAAAGCAACCAGCATAATGTTAGGTGCATGGTGGGTGTATATAAACGATTGCTGAAAGAATGAGAGACTTACATAGGAATAATGGAAATGATAATGACCTTTTGAAACAAATATCAGGGCTGCTGATAATGGAAACAATAATGACCCGCTGAAACAAATATCAGTGCTGCTGATTAAATTGGCATTTTCCCAATTCGACAAGAGAATTCTGCACTAGTTGTTTTGTGATTGTTTCTTTTATCTTTGTGCAAATCTGTGGTTTCACTAAGAGAAGACAGGGTAAAATCTCTCCAACCACCTACACTGTCTGTTTTTCTGAGTTCTCCAACATAATTGCTGTAGCAGAAACACCTTCACCAAGTAAATACTTGAATTTTATACCTCTTTTGTTTGTTACATCAGGGTCCTTTGACTGAAAAATTGTAGGACATCCTTGTTGATCTTTTCCCAGGTGTAAATCTTAAAGGTTTTCATCCTGGCAGATACAGATCAAGTCAACCCTATTGTCAGAGAGCTAGCACCAACCCTATGGTGCTACCTAGTGGTCAGCTTTTGCCACATATTTTATTGCAAGTGGCTCATGCTCTTCTAAGTTTTCATTTTATCTTTTATATTGGCAGTTGGTAAATGTCATTAGAAATCACTAAATATCTTGCTCTTCTTTTTTTCTAGAATGCTTGGCACCTGTTCTATATGTAATTTATCCTCTGTTCATCTAGTTCCGATCTCTTCAGCAGAACTGAGAATTTCAAGATATGCGACAAGGCCTATTATCAAGAAGCCAAAGACATCCTTTACTCCCACAGGAAAACCAGGATCGTCACCATAGAATGCAGGACACTAACTCTCGGGGGCCACGCTATGGAAGGATAGGCTACCGGGTGCCCCATTTGAGACCACGGCAATGTTTGGCAGGCTGCCCACAGCAAGTGCTAGCCTCCTTGGCACACATTCTTCTAAATAATCATTCTCTTTTGCCTCTTTTGAAACCAAACAATTCCCTCCAAAATATGGTTTCAGG
>PVJN01038600.1:0-20257 GCA_004026805.1 Lasiurus borealis
TAGGCCTACCCTGGGTGGATGGTCCTGGTGGTAGGCTATTCTTCATATGGAGCAGATCCCAGCACTGGAGTCTACATTGGTCCTGGGAGAACAGAAGGTTCTGGCAAAGAGAGGCAGCCTGTGGGAGGAGCAGCTCTGGAGCCTGGAGGAAGGAGGAAAGGACAATTATCTTGGGTAGGGGTAGAAATGGGAAGATAGGTCTAGGGGTAGAGCATTCACCTTCCCGGTGGGTAGCCCCAGAATGTGGCTAAGCACTATAAGGCTGGAGCCCCTTGAGGACGCAGGATGTAGCTGATGGATGGATGGCAAGACTGTAGGCAGGGGCTGCAATCTGAGGGGGAAAAGTGCAGGTTAGGTAGGGCATTGAGAGCTGAGGCAAGGATGCTACTAGATACAAGGGCTGAGGGATAATTTTGGGAGGTCCAGGAACTTGGATGTGAGTCTTGGGACTAGAATTCCAAAGTGGGACCGAGGACCCGAGTGAGGTCTGGGAACACTGGGGTCCGGAATGATCTTTTTTGGAGAAGATGGATTATTTTTTTTTGGAGTGGGACAGTCAACCACAGGAGGGAATGCAGGGGATGGCCCTGGCCTCACCCCCCAGGGCTGTGCCGCAGTAGGGTGCCCAGCAGAAGGTGAGGCAGATGCTGGGCTTCCTCCTCTAGACAGCGAAGCAGTTCCTGGCTCTGTGGTGCCACTGCCTCAGATGTGGGGACTACCTTTCGCTGAATCAGAGCGAGCACCTGTGGAGAAGGAGAGAGAAGGGCGGGGAAACCGGAGATTACCCAGCCCAGCCCCAGCCCCTAGACCTGGCCCTACCAAGACCTCATCCCAAATCCCAACTCACCTCGCCAGGGCTCCGACACAAGTGCGTCTTGCTGGCTGAGTTGCTCTTGATGAGTAATCGGACCTGTTCCTGCGTCTCCCCCTGGATAAGTAAGACGGGCTGCTTTTCCTTCCCAACTCCCAGCCTCCACCCTGCCCTCCCCTTTCCACAGGTCCTGCTTCCTCTCGGAAGACTCATTTTGGGCCTCTTCCCCCATCAAGAGGCCCAGTTCTGTATCATAAAGCTCCCAGCCTCACTCGGACCCTCTACCAGGCCCTGCCGTTTCTCCCGGACTCCTGCTTCTCACCACCAGCTTGCGCCAGTGCAGGATTCGCTGCTGTTTGGCTTGTAGCTCCTGCAACAGAAGCTGCTGCCGTCCAACTGCCTCCTCGAGCTCCTGGCTCTGGGCACACAGGGCCTTGAGCTCTGCCCACAAGCCGTAACTCTGGAGTCCCAGCACCAATGCCTGCCTGAGAACAAGGAAGCAAGGTTACTAAGACTCACGGTGGAGGAGGGGATGCCCAATGCAAGGAAAGCAGGGAGGCAGGGACAAGAGCCACAGGGCCTGAAAAAGTCCAATATTCTGAGACCCCAGGAAGAGAGACAGCCTAGAGGCCTCTGCCCTGGGAGCATCCTCACCTCTCACTGGGTCCCAGGGCACGGCTCTCCACCTCCTCCAACAGGCTCTGGAGGCGCTGGGTCAGGATGTGATGCTCCTTCAGGAGAGGGCCCCGCTGGGTGAGCAGCATACTCACAGTCTGCCAGCCCTCCTGGGGGAGGGGGACAAAGTCAGGGTGGGCAGCATCCTGGTGGTGAGGGGATTGAGTGGGCCTTGGGATAGGAAGAGATAAGAGTCTGGAAGGGTGCCTGGGAGTCACCTGGATGAGATGCATCACAGACGGCAGGGCCTGGCTGGAGTCTGACTGATCTGGGACCTGGGACCTGGGGATGGGGTGAAACTGGTGAGGGAGGAGCCTCGTCCCCTTGCTTGGACTCTTGAGGGTAGCCAATGTCACCCCCACCTGAGTTTGGCCCCTGGGTTTCAGTTCTGCTTCTATTAGTAGGTCCCTGTGCCTGGTCTCGGCCCTGTCCCAGCTCACGCAGCCACCTACCCTGTCTGATTATGGAAGTCCTCCACTACACACCTGCCTATCCTCGTATCTTGGAGTCTGTCCTCACTGCACAGGGACCGAATTTCTGCTTCCCGTTCTGTAGCCAGGTGTTCCAAAGCAGCCAAGACGTGTCTGGGAGGGTGGTTTGTCAGCAGTGTCTGGTGTGGAGAGGGGTGAAGTAAGGACAGGATGGGGGCCGGGCTGTGAGCTGGGACCATAAGGGGACTGGGCAAGGATGAACATTTAGGTCCTGGCACCCTGAGGTTTGATAATGGGACAGTGGGTATGATCTTTCCCGAAAGCCCCTCTCACCTCCACTGAGCTAAGCCACTGCTGGTAGGAAGTGCCAAAGTGGTCATCTTGAATGGTTCTGTGGGGTGGGGGGAGGGAACAGAAAATGTTACCAGACATACCAATTCTTCCTCTATGATCACCACCACCCTACAAAGTAGGAGCTGCCCCTGTGCCCAGTTTATAGATGAGGAAACCTAGTTCATCTATGCTTATTAGACTTGATTTCCCCTCTTATACCAACTTGCTGACCATGGGCCCTTCACATGTGCTGCTTGCTTGGAACATCCTTCCCAAGCCTCCTCATCAGAGACCCATCCTCCCTGCTTCCTGAGCTGCGTAGGGTGTCTCCTCTCAGTACCCAGAGCCTCCTAGCCTTCCCCATCTCCCAATAGTCCTAACTGCCCGGGTTGTTACTGTCTGTGATGGGTCTGTCTCCACCTCTTCCCAGCCTGGGAGCCCCATCAGGGCAGGGCTGGACCTGACACAGCCCGGACACTCAGTGTCTGATGAATTAACAGACAACTCCTTCCAAAACCCAGGTTCTTTGTAGGGTTTCTAGGGGCTTAGTGACACTCACGGGATGCTGCCTCCTTTGGCCCGAGGAATCAAAAGGTTCTGCAGGAACTGGGTTCGGAGGGTGCAGGTTCTTCGGACATCACCCTGGGAACAAGAGGATGGGACATAGAGGAGACCCAGGGGCCCACCTAATCCCAGACTCCCTCTTCTCCCCCCACCGCCCAGGACTCTTACCAGGACCACAGGCTCCAGGCCTAGGGCTGCCGATGTCAAGTGGCCAAAGGTTACATCCACTTTAGTCTTCCTGGAAAGAGGAGTGCAATTTGGGCTGGGTCCCTGGTAGGAGGACCAGATGTTTGTGTCCCCTCCTGCTGCCAGAAAAGCTAGTCACAGGGATCCCCGAGTCTGAATCTCAGGGGCCATCTCCAAAATTAGGCCACTGTCATCTCCTGGCTAAATGACTTCTTTAGCCTCCTCATTGGCCTTCCTTACTTTCGTTCTCTGCAGTCTGTTCTCCACCCAGCAGTTAAATGATCATGTCACTCACTGTTCTGCTCAAAACCCTTGAATATGTGTCCTCATCACCATTGGAATAACAATAGTTAACAGAAACTCTTTTAAGTACTTTGCATGACTTAACTCAATTATCATACCTCCCATGTAAAGTAGGTAGTATTATTCCCATTCTATAGGTCTTCAAAACTGAGGCACAAACTTTGCCTAAGGTCACATTGTAAGTAGCCAACCCAGAACATGAACTCAGCCTGAGGAGAATTCCAGTGACTCCATGGTGCTATGTTTACCTCTCTACCTCACTTTCTCTTGCTCCCCCTCTTGCCTGTGACACTTAGGCTGAACTGCACTCCTGACTGTTCTTCCAATATGCCAACTTCAGGGCTTCTGTTCTTGCTGTCCCTCTTCGTGGAAGTTCCTTCCCCAACTCAAATGTTACCTCCTCAGAGAGGCCTTCTCTGACCATCCTACTTAGAGTAGCATCTTCATCTCCCCTTATAGAATTTTTCTTCATAGCACTCATCTCTACCTGCAATTACTGGGTGTGTTTGCTTTCTAGTTTACCACCTGTCTCCTCTGCATCATGTAAGCTCCACGAAGACAGGGTTGTCCCTTGTTTACCGTTCTTTCCCAGCAGTGGTGTTCCAGATATACACTGAATGGCCATGTTATTATGATCTCTGAATACATAAAAATCTGGCCATTCATATTATATCTGATATAATAAAAGGGTAATATGCAAATTGTCCCCTTGACCAGTTCAACCAGGAGGCAGGCCAGCCGGCCAACCACCCACGTCACCTACCCCTGGCCAGGCTGGCTGGACCCCACCCATGCATGAATTCATGCACCAGGCCTTTAATGCACGCGCGTGCATGTGTATACACACACACATTGAGTGGCCAGATTCATGCACCGGGCCTCTAACATACACACACACACACACACACACACACACACACACACACTCTGAGTGGCCCGATTATTCTGTGTACAGAGATCACAATAATCTGCCACTCAATGTATAGGTGGCACCATTCTAGACACAAAGACTGGTGGGTGAGATGAGAAAACTTCCTGGCCTCATGGACTTTAAATCCTAAAGAGCAGAGTCTAGAATTCTGGAACTCAAGAAGGGGTCAGGGCAGAATACTGGGGTCTCTGAGGAAAATGTCTCTCCACCCAGCTTGGTGGGCACCTGACGCCCACCTTTCTATGTCCTGCAGGCGCCTGAGCTGATTCTGTAACCACTGCATGGGATGTTGGAGTCCATGTTGCTGTCTTCTCATGGCCCCAGCTTGGGCCCGAAGGAGGAGAGCATGCCGCTGAGTGTCTTGCATGCTTTGCAATGCCTGCTCCATGGCCATGTCTGCAGGAGGAGCAGAGTGGTCATCAGTACCTTTCCAATACCCTTTGTGCTGCCTATCTGTCCAGCCACGAGTTACCCTGAGCCTCGGTCTCTTGATCCATCAGCTCCAAGCTCTGGTCTAACTCCTGGATCTCTGCCCGTAGGTGGGCAATAGTAGCTTTCAGCTCCAACTTCCGACAGGCCTGGTGGGATCAGGTACAAGGTCAGATACATGGCTGAGCCTGGGCTCAGCCTGGCCTGACTATCCATTGTGGAGCACGAGTCTCTTCACCTGCCCCGGGGACGTGGCAGATTTTTTTCCTAGGTAGTGACTGTGTCTGAACTCTAGGCCCAGAGGAACATTAGGGTACTATCCTGGGTCCCTGCCTCTGGAACTATATCATCCTCCCAATCTGTTTCCTGTCTCTGCCTTGATGACACATCTGTCCCAGTCCTCATCTCTTCATGAGCCCCTCATCTAAGCGTCTCAAGGTCTCTTGGAAGTGTCCTCCCAGATGTCACCTGGACCGCTCGCACATACCAAGTCCCGCCCTGGCCTCGGTATCTCTCCCAAACTAATGCAGTCTCCTATCTCCCCTCGCCAGCTCTGATGCCTCATACCTATGTTCTTCCCTTTCCCCTAGCTCATGCCTGTCTCCCCTTGCCTGTCAACCCTATAATGCATGGATCAAGGCTGTGACCCAGTATCCCCATTATCACTCAATACAAGGTTGGGCCCAGAGCAAATAATCCTCTCTTTTGATGAAAGAAAGTCTTGTAGCACATGCTTCTTACCTCTGAACTGTAGTTGTGGCCATACCTGAGGAAATGAGGACAGAGTTAGGGAATGACAGGGACTTCCAGGAGGTGTGAGGCTATGGGAGGGGGGGTGGGGTAGGGAGGGAGGAACAGGGCTGGATGAGACTGTGGGATAGTTTTGAGGATAAGTTACCAGAGTAGGTTTCCCCGGATCTTCTTGACGTTCCTACAGTGGAGAAATAGGAGGAGAAGTTACTGGGGGCCTTGCCTGTGTTCCTTCCCCTGCCACAGCCACCCTCCTGCAGCCAGGCTCACCTCTGGCTGCGCACATGCTGTAAGACGTAGGCCCAGATGTCAGCCCCCTGGCCCAGACACAGCCTGTGGGAACAGGATGCAAAGGAATGCCTGGGACATCGCTCAGTGTGGAGGAACCGAATTCCCCGGGTGGGGATGGGGTCTTTACTAGGGAATTCTCATCTAAAAATGCTATCCTGTCTTTTCCAGAATGTCTCACACACACACACACACACGCACACAGAATGGCCAGATTCATGCACCGGGTCTCTAACACACACACACACACCCTGTGTGTCTTGCAAGACACTCAGCGGAGGATCCATAGTTTTGGGGTTGCTATTCCTTCTTGGATGGGTCACTGAGAGGGTGGGCTTCTCCCTGGGTGTGGAGAAGCAGTCTTATTCCCTCCCTGCTGGGGTGCTTCCTCTCTCCGGGGAGAGCGTTACTTCCAGAGGTGGGGGTGGCGGGTATCTGTCATTACTGGATGTGGGCTATATCATTCCTACAGAGTCAATCTCCAGCGGGGTGGTCTCTGCTGACTCGAATGTCCTCGCTGGCTGGGCTGGGTGGTGGGTGGTGCAGCCAGCCTCCCTCACCCAGGAGTTCCTATTTATTTACACTCGGGAAGAAGGGCTTCATTATCTCACGGGGGATTCTCACTGGCGCCAAGGACCTCCAGGCGGCCTCAAGGGGTGGGTGGAGGGGGGCGGAGTGTGAGGGTTACCGCCTCACCGAGATCCAGGGTCCTCTTGCAGAATATACCCCCGGGGTGGGAGTGAGGGCTGGGCGGGGAGGCGCCTTTCAGAGGTTATTCTCACGGGCGTGGAGGAGGAAGGTGGGGCTCTCACCCCCGGACACGCTCCAGGGCGGGCGAGTGGTCCTCACTCCCAAGTCGCGCTCACCTGCGCAGCGTCGACTCCGGGGCCCGGGCTGCCTCGGGCGCCTCCATCTCCTCCGCAGCCCAGCACCCCAGTTCCCGCGCTTCCTGCACCAGCTCCATGCCGCCGCCTCCGCCGCCGCCGCCGCCCGCGCGCGCGCCCTCCGGTGACGCCGCCTCTGACGTCACGAGCGCGCGGTCGGGGCAGGGTCGGTTCCGGGCTCCGGCCTCGGGGCTTCGCGGCGCCGCCCGGGGGGGATCCCGTTGAATGAAGAGCGGAGGGGCGCAGGGGAACGCTGGAGCCCGCGCGCTTCCCGCATCCTCCTTCTCACCACCAGCTGTTCCCTAAAAACCACAAAGTCCCCGACGGCTCACTTGATTTTCTTGGCAAAATTGGATTTTTTTTCATCCTAGGCAAGGAGGTGCCGAACGGACCGCTCTTTGCGTTCAGACCCAGGGTCGCTCAGATCTGCGTGCGGAGCAGAGGGCAGAGGGCATGGCCCCGATGTGGTCCTGGCCCGCTTTCTCCCGGATTCGCTGGTCCCTGCCTCTCCTGGACGTCCCTGAGCCCACGCCGGCGCGGCCTCAGGCTCCCTGCGCCCGAGCGCACAGGAGCGCACGGTTCGGTGGAGAAAGAGATGCTTAGCAGGCAGGGCTGGTAGAGAATAAGCAGCGGGGGCGGGTCAGTGTGGGGTCCTGGGAGCGCGAGAGGCCTGTGGGTGCCCCAGGAAGCACCGGACACTGGGGCTGGAGGGAGTTCCGGAGAGCCCGCGCAGCCTCAAAGAGCCCTGAAAAAATGGCAACATTTAGGGGGACCTTTCATTCAACGTGATTGCCGAGGACGAGATCCCCACGCTGTTCTCTGTCCGGTCCAGAGCCTGACTGATACCTATTTGTTGGCCGGGGAAGTGAGGGCGGTGACACTAAAGTTGGGAACTCAGGGAGGAGAGTGCAGCAGGATGAGGAGCAAGGAGAGTGCTGGTCCACAGTGGGGCTGCGGAGCAGAAAGGAGACTGAGTGCAGGGGATTGATTGGCTGTTGGGATGTGTGTGTGAGTGTGTGTGTGTGTGTGTGCGCGCGGCCAGGCCTGAGATCCAGGACTCTGGACTAGGGATTGGATGGAGAAGACCTTGACATTCGGAAGTAAAAGAAGGGAAAGTGCTGACAACAGTGTGGGGTGCTATCCCCATGAGGAGCCAAGGAGAGACATCCAGGGGCTGGTGAGTCTCTGGCCCAGGGACAAAGGGGACCATGGGATCACCGTTGAGAAGGCAGATTTGGGGAAGAAGCTGAGTCAAGCCTCAAATGTTTCATAAGGGCCGAGAAGCAGAAGAGGGTGCCAGAGGCTGATGTAATCCAGAGGGGCTTCCTGGAAGAAAGATTATCAGCTGCTGCTCCACGATGCTTGATTTCTCAAAAGTTTGTCATTTCTCTCAAATATCTCCACTCTTCCACTTTGTGGACTGTTTTTTCTATTTTAAAAAATATCAATAGCCAGCATATCTGCCAAAAATTACTGGCTGTAAGAGAATTAAAAGGTAAGTCACAGACTGGAATAAAATATTTGCAAAAACACATCTGATGATGAACTTGGATTCAAAATATTAAAAAAAAAACTCTCCAAAATTCAACCATAAGATAACAAATAATCCAATTAAAACTAGACAAAAGTTATGAACAGATGTCTCACCAAAGAAGATATGCAAAGATGATATATGAAAAGTTGCTCACCATCAGATGTTATCAGGAATTGCAAAGTAACACAATGGGATTCATTTATTAAAATGTCTAAAATCCAGCCCCAGCTAGTTTGGCTCAGTGGATAGAGCATCAGCTTGTGGACTGAAGGGGCCCAAGTTCGATTCTGTTCAAGGGCACATGCCCGGGTTGTGGGGTTGATCCCCAGTAAGGGGTGTGCAGGAAGCAGCCAGTCAATGATTCTCTCATCATTGAGGTTTCTATTTCTCTCTCTCATTTCCTTTCTGAAATCCATAAAAATTTATTTTAAAAAAGTCTAAAATCCAAAACAACAACACTAAATGGTGTTGAGAATGTGGAACAACAGAACTCTCAATTGCCAATGGAAATGCCAAGTGATACAGCCACTTTGGAAGATAACCTGAATAGGTAATACACTATGTGATTACAATTATGTGACATTCTGGAAAAGACAGCATAGCATTTTTATATGGGTGAAAGTAATTTGTTTGATATTGTAATGGTGGATACATCACATTACACATTTGTAAAAAGCCATAGTACAACACAGAATGAGTCTTAATGTAAGGTATGGATTTAATTAGTAGTAATGTTTCACTATTGGTCATCAATTGTAACCAAGGTATATTCCAGCAAGATAGGGGAAACTGTCTGGAGAGGGAGAGGAGGTATATGGGAATTTTCCTTTTTGTAGAATCCTATCTAATAAAAGAGTAATATGCAAATTGACCTTACCTCTACTACACCCACCAGTCACGTCCACTAGCCACACCCACCAGCCAATCAGAGTGACTATGCAAATTAACTCAACCAAGATGGCTATGGCCACAGAGAGAGCAGGAGGGTGGCTTGGGTTGCCCCTGGGGATGGAGGAAGGCAAACCCTAGCTGGCCCAGGCCTCTGCTTAAGGCAACAAAGTTTTAATGGCTGTGCTAGCAGAAGGCTTGGCTCTGCTTCAGGCTGCAAAGTTTCAATTGTAGAAGATAAATAAATACTAGATACCAGGGCCTCCTCTTGGATCACTGGTGTGTGTGTGTGTGTGTGTGTGTGTGTGTCTGGACTGCTAACCACCACAGGCCCCTGACCCAGGCCACCCCACACCCCAAGAGAGCACCCACCATGATCCAGGACACCCTTCATGGCAAACCAGCTGGTCCCCACCCTTGCACCAGGTCTCTATCCTATTTAATAAAAGAATAGTATGCAGATTGACCATCACTTCAATACTACCTCTTCCTCAGATATTCCCTCCCAGGAAAGCCTGCTCTGCCCTTCCCAGGTTTTCTGGGTTACTTCCTCTGGACTCAGAGCTAAATCTCTTTTTGGATTATGAATGTCTGAAAACCCAATTTTCAAGTAGTTTCCCCCTCCCAAATAAGAAACATCTTGGTGCCCACATTGTTTTAAAAAAACTGGTGCAGGTGAGGTGTGATTCAGCAGCTCAAACACAGGAATGCACTCAGAATGAGCAAAAACCCTCTGTATTCTGACTGACTGGGTTTGAATCCTGAGTCCACCATTCACAGGCAGATCAGTTTGGGCAAGTCTCTCAGTCACTCTGGCTTCAGTTTTCTTTTCAGTATTGTTGTGGCATTTAAATAAGATAATATACATAAGCTCTTTGAACAGTGCTTAAACACAAGTGACTATTCAGTGATTATCATGGTGATGATAATAGCAACGTTGAGGAACCAGTTTCTTTTTTTTTTCCAATTTAATAAATCTTTATTGTTCAGATTATTTGTTTCTCTTTATCCCCCTCCATAGCTCCCCTACACCTGGATCCCACCCCTCCCTCTACCCTTACCTCCCCCCCATTGACCTCATTCCTAAGTGTATGATTTTTGTCGTCTCTCCCTGCATTTCCCTGACCCCTTTCCCCCTGAGAATTATCAGTCCACTCCCTTTCTGTGTGCCTCATTCTATTATATTCATCAGTTTATTCTGTTGATCAAATTTTTAATTCACATAATTTTTAGATTCACTTGTTGATAGATATGTATTTGTTGTTCATAATTTTTTATCTTTTACCTTTTTCTTCTTCCTCTTCTTAAAAAGTACCTTTCAGCATTTATATAATACTGGTTTGGTGTTGATGAACTCCTTTAGCTTTTTCTTATCTGTGAAGCTCTTTATCTGCCCTTCAATTCTGAATGATAGCTTTGCTGGATAGATTATTCTTGGTTGTAGGTTCTTACTATTCATCACTTTGAATATTTCTTGCCACTCCCGTCTGGCCTGCATCATTTCTATTGAGAAATCAGCTGACAGTTGTATGGGAGCTCCCTTGTAGATAATTAACTGTTTTTCTCTTGCTGCTTTTAATATTCTCTCTTTGTCTTTTGCTCTTGGTATTTTAATTATGATGTGTCTTGGTGTAGTCCTTTTTGGATTCCTTTTGTTTGGGGTTCTGTGTGCTTCCTGAACTTGAAAGTCTATTTCTTTCACCAGGTGGGGGAAGTTTTCAGTCATTATTTCTTCAAATAGGTTTTCAGTATTTTGCTCTCTTCTTCTGGTACTCCCACAGTTCTGATGTTGGTATGCTTGAAGCTGTCCCAGAGGTGACTTACATTATCTTCACATTTTTGGATTCTTTTTTCTTCTTGCTTTTCCAGTTGAGTGTTTTTTGATTCTTTATATTTCAATTTTTTTACTTGATTCTTACCTTCCTCTAGTCTGCCGTTATGTCTCTGTATAATATTTTTTATTTCAGCCAGTGTATGTTTAATTTCTAGTTGTTCCTTTTTCATTTCTAGTTGGTCCTTTTTCATCTCCTCTTGGGTCTTGTTAAATTTATCTATCTTTTCTAGGATATTCTTGAAAAACCTTATAACCGTGGTTTTGAACTCTATATCCAGTCATTTGTTTTCCTCAATTTCTTTTGTTTGTGATCTCTTCCTTAGTCTCCAGGAGACTATGCCAGGAGAACTTCTGTGTTGGATTCAGCCTTATGATACAAGACTTACAAAACTGCAAAAGCCTCTCTGTTGAGCTTGGGATGGGTGGAGTCTCAGGGCTTAATGGACCACCTTGCCTGCCAGTCAGCTCCACCCTCCTCGGCCCCTGGTTCTCACGTGTCTCTGGGTAATTGCTGGAGTGGTCCCTGTGCACGCGCAGTGCCTCTAGACCACAGCCTTTCCAATTCCCCTGAGCTCCCGTCCCCAGGGTTTCGCAGGATGTAGTGGAGTTAGAAGTGGCACAGTTGGGAGGCTCTGTCTCCCACCTACTCGTGAAAGCCAGTGGCACAATTAGCAGTCGGTATGCTGTGCACGCCCCCAGACTTCGCTGCTCCCTAAATTTCCATGCACTTCTCCCTTTTCACAGTCCAAACTGCCCCATATGAGTTTTGGCTGGGCCTGGGGTTCAGTGCTGTAGGATAAGGTGTTCAATGCAGTTGAGAGTCTCCGTCTCCCTCCCGCCAGAGAAAGCCAGCCAGGTACTCTGGCACTCGCTCTCTCCATGTGTATCTCCGTACCTCAGCTTTTTGCAGCTCCTCTGAGTCTCTGTGAGCCTCTCTGTTTCCTTCTAGTTGTAGAATTTCCACTCAGCCAGCTTTCCTGTGGTTCTGGATGATGTCCATTCTGTCTTTTAGTTATAGTTTTGAAATTGTTGTATGAGGCAGCAGTGTAGGTGTTTACCTATGCCGCCATCTTGGATTTGAAATTAATTTTTTCTTTTTTCCACACTTTTATTTTACCTTTTAAATTATTGCATTTTTATTTTCAATCAGTATTATTATTACTAATATTTTACCTTTTTGAAAAAAAAAGTGTCATTTTAATTTCTCTTTATTTTGCTTTGGGATTAGAGTTCTACATTCTATTTTCATTTTTCCTTTAGCATCATTTTACTTTATCTCAACTCTACCTTTATGCCATCACTCTCTTCCTAACTTTCTCCCTTTCGTTGTCCTGTTTCTCTCACCCTTTTCCTACTTTAGATTTTCCCTATTCTTTGTCTTTATCCCCAGTTAAAATTTCACCCTTCTTATATATCTAATTTCCAATCCCCTGCTCCAAGTCCTTACACACCTCTCTCTTCTCTGTCTTCATGATCCAAAAAATTATTTTTCTCTCTGTCCTGTTGTTGTTTGCTGAATGTTGATTATATCAATTTTTTATACATTTTTGGGAGACTGTTTTGCTTATATTTTTTTTGTGTTTTGTTTTTTGTTTGTTTTTTGGCTTTTGTTTTCCCTTGCCTCACTTGATATTAGTTGTTGTTTGTAGTTCATATTAATCTCCAGGTATTTGTTGCTGGCATTTGTTGGGGTTAGTGGCTGTTTTATTGGAGTTTTCTCCTGATATATATATAGTTAGTTCCCTTTCTCTTTCTTATTCTCTTTCTTTTCTCTCTTACATTTTTTTCTCTTTTCTCCCAATTTCATTTTGGCACTCATTTCTTTTCTTTCTTTTCTTCTTTTCTCTCCTCTTCTTCCTCTCCTATTCTCTAATTTCTCTCTCTCTGGTGGTCACCTTTATTTTATTTTATTAATATCATGAATACATTTCTGTTCAGTGCTTTGTGCATTGTACCTGGTTGTGTTGTATTTTGTGCCTTTAAATCAACACAGGAGAGAGAGAACTGCATAACCAGACACCTGGAGAAGAGAGACTATTGGTAGACAAAGAAACAGCCTGCATATGAAAGAAAAGCTGGCATTACCAGAAAATGAAGTAAACAAAATGGAGGCAAGCAACCTGCCAGAGAAAGAATTCAGAGAAATGGTCATAAGGTGGCCGAAAATAATAAAGACAAATTCAACAATATGAGTAAGAAAAGAGAATATGAAGAAGAACGAAGAAGAAATGAAATATGACATTGCTGCTGTAAAGAACTCAATAGAAAGCAGCAAGAGTAGGTGAGAAGAAGCAGAGGACCACATCAGTGAGCTAGAAGACAAGGTAGGAAAAAATACCCAAGTACAGCAGCTTCTAGAAAAAAATTAAGAAGGAGGAGGAGAGCCTAAGGGAACTTTGGGACAACACAAATCAAAACAGCATCGGCATAATAGGGGTGTCAGAAGGAGGGGAAACAGAGCAAGGAAGAGAAAACCTGTTTGAAGAAATGACAGAAAACTTCCCTGATATAGGGAAGAAAAAACCTACATAAATCCAAAAAGCTCACAGAGTTCCAAGCAAAATGAACCCCAAAAGACCAATACCAAGGCACATTATAATTAAATTGGCCAACACCAATGACAAAGTAAGAATCTTAAAAGCAGCCAAAGAGAGACAGAAAGTTACCTAAAAAGAACCCCCATGAGATTAGCATGAGTTTCAATAGAAACTCATCAGGCCAAAAGGAATGGAATGAAATATACAAAGTCATGCAAAGGAAGGGTCTGAATCCAAGAATACTGTACCCGGCAAGGCTTTCAATCAAAATTGAAGGTGAAATCAGGAGCTTCACAGACAAAAAAGGACTAAGGGAATTTATAACTACCAAATCAGCAATGCAAGAAATGCTAAAGGGTCTGCTATAAAAAAAGAAATAGGAAGTGAAGAAGGAACACAGGGGTAAAGAATAAAAATGGCAGCACATAAGTACCTATCAATAATAACTTTAAATGTAAATGGGCTAAATGTTCCAATCAAAAGACATAAGGGCAATGGATTGGATAAGAAGATACGACCCATATATCTATACTGTCTACAAGAAACCCACCTCAGAAAAAAAGACGCACACAAACTGAGGGTGAAGTGCTGGAAAAAGGTTTTTCAGGCAAATGAAAATGAAAAGACAGCTGAGGTAGCAATACCTATATCTGACAAGTTAGACCTCAAAGTGAATGACATAACAAGAGATACAGAAGGCCACTTCATAATACTAAAGAGAGCAATCCAACAAGCAGAAATAACTCTGGTAAACATATAGCACCCAATACAGGAGCACCCAAATACATAAAAAAAAACTCCTAGAGGATATCAAGAGAGAGATTGACAGCAATACAATCATAGTAGGAGACTTTAATACCCCACAATCACCATTGAACAAATCCTCTAAACAAAAAAATTATCTGGAACAAAAAAGACCCAGAATGGGCTCAGCAATCCTGAAAAAGTAGAATAAAGTAGGTGGGATCTTAATACCAGATTTCAAGTTGTATTACAAAGCTACTGTTCTCAAAACAGCCTGGTACAGGCACAAGAACAGACATATAAACCAATGGAATGGAATAGAGAATCCAGATATCAACCCGAAACCACTCTGCTCAAATTAATATTTGACAAAGGAGACATGAACATACAATGGAGTCAAGACAGTCTCTTCAATAAATGGTGTTGGGAAAATTGGACAGATACATGCAAAATAAATGAAATTAGACCACCAACTTAAACCATACACAAAAATAAACTCAAAATGGATACAGGGCTTAAACATAAGACGGAAAATCATAAAAATACCAGAGGAATCCACAGGCAGCAAAATATCAGATATATACTAAAGGAACTTCTTCACTGATACTACTTCTAGGGCAATGGAAGCTAAAGAGAAAATAAATAAATAGGATTGCATCAAAATAAAAAGCTTTTTCACAGCAAAAGAAACCATGAACAAAACAACAAGAAAGCCCACTGTACGGGAGAATATATTTGGAATTGTTATCACTGATAAGGGCTTAATCTCCAACATCTACAGGCAACTTATGCAACTTAAAAAAAGGAAGATAAATGATCCAAAAAAAAGTGGGCAATGGATCTAAATAGAATCTTTTTGAAAGAAGACAGAAGTAAGTCCAAGAGACACATGAAAACATGCTCAAAGTCACGAGTTATCTGAGAAATGCAAATCAAAACGACAATGCAATACCATCTCACACCTGTCAGAATGGCTATCATCAACAAATCAACAAAGGACATGTGTTGGCGATGATGCAGAGAAAAAGAAACCTTCGTACACTGCTGGTGGGAATGCAGAGTGGTGCAGCCACTGTGGAGAACAGTATGGAGTTTCCTCAAAAAACTAAAAGTGGAACTCCCATTTGACCCAGTAATCCCATTCCTAGGAATACATCCTAAGAAACTAGAAACACTATTCAGAAAAGGTATATCCACCCCTATGTTCATAGCAGTACAATTTACAATAGCTGAGATTTGGAAACAGCCTAGGTGCCCGTCAGGAGATGACTGGATCAGAAAACTATGGTACATCTACACAATGGAATACTATGCTGCCATAAAAAGAAGGAATTCTTACCATTTGTAGCAACCTGGATGGAACTGCAGAGCATTATGCTAAGTGAAATAAGCCAGTCAATGAAAGAAAACTACCACATGAATACCACTCATTTATGAATAATAAAGAACATTATAAACTGATGAACAAAAAGAGGCAGTAAAGCATTAAACAGACTGTCAAATTACAATGGGAAGGTTAAGGGAGAGGTGGAGTAGATAAAAGATCAACTAAAGGACTTGTATGCATGCATATAAGCATAACCAATGGATGCAAGATACGGGGAGGGGAGGTAAAGACATGCATGGGAGTGTGTTGGCGATGGCAATGGGAAGAAATGTACACATGTAATACATTA
Source organism: Lasiurus borealis (assembly GCA_004026805.1). Classification (NCBI taxonomy): domain Eukaryota; kingdom Metazoa; phylum Chordata; class Mammalia; order Chiroptera; family Vespertilionidae; genus Lasiurus; species Lasiurus borealis. The sequence goes on from PVJN01038600.1 coordinate 15,799, forward strand.
ATAATAAAGTATTAAAAAAGATCTCTCAGCATATTTTAGAATACAATACAGTATTGTTAATCAAATTTACCATGTTATACATTAGAATCTCAAATCTTATTCATTTTTACCAGCTAGTCCCCATTACCCTCACCCTCTACCCCCTGGCAACCATCATTTTATATTCTGTTTTTATGATTCCACATATAAATGATAACACACAGTATTTGTCTTTCTATGACTTATTTCACTTAGTATAACACCCTTAAGGTCCATCTATATTGCCAAAATGGCAAGATTTCATATTTCTCATGGCTGAATCATATTCCTTTGTGAATATATTCCATATCTTTTACCCATTTATTTAAAAATATATTTTTATTGATTTCAGAGAGGAAGGGAGAGGGAGAGGGAAATAGAAACATCAATGATGAGTGAGAATCATTGATCGGCTGCCTCCTGCATGACCCACACTGGGGACTGTGCCCACACCCAGGCATATGCTCTGACCAGGAATTGAACTACGACCTTCTGGGTTCATAGGTTGATGCTCAACCCACATTGGCTGGGCGATCCATATATTGATTGTCAGGCATTTAGGTCCCCCACCCCCATATCTTGCCTATTGCGAATAATGCTGTAATGATAACAGGAATATAGGTACCTCTTTGAGATAATGATTTTATTTCTTAGGGATATATGTCCAGAAGTGGAGTTGCTGAATCATATGGTACTATTATTTTTCATTTTTTTGAGGAACCTTCATACTGTTTTCCTTAGTGGCTATATATCCCACCACAAGTGCATAAGGGTTCTCTTTTGGGCCAGTCTTTTTAAGAAGCAAGTGTGCTTTCTTCACTCTCTGCTTGGGCTCTGAGCCCTTAGGAGAAGGTATAATTACTAATGAAGTAGAAGGAGTCTGGATCCCTGCTTTTATATGTGGATCACCAGAAATGTTTATATTGGTAGGTTCTGTGAGTGAGAAATAAACTATTTTGAGTGCTATTGATTTTAAGTTTTCAAAAATATATTTTTATTTTTATTGATTTCAGAGAGGAAGAGAGAGGGAGAAAGAGATGGAAACATCAATGATGAGAATCATTGATGGCTACCTCCTGCATGCCCCCTACTAGGGATCAAGCCTGCAACCCAGGAATGTGCCTTTGACTAGAATCGAACCTGGGACCCTTCAGTCCCCAGGCTGTTGCTCTATCCACTGAGCCAAACCAACTAGGGCTGATTTCAAGTTTGTGATAGCTGCTAGTGAGACCCCAGACAACAATCCCTAGAGGTTTCATTGCTCCCTCCCAGTCATCTCAAACTGTGTGTGGTTATGGTGTAGGACTCTTTTTTTTTTTTCCCCAAATATCTCCAACGTTTCAGGAACTGATCCTCTGGTCTATACCCTATTTGATGAGACAAGTCTCTTGATTATATACTTGGATGTATTGACAATGTCAAATTGCTGTAAGTCTTAAAGCACTTATTGGCAATTTATGCACTTACCTTGTTGCAGACCGTGAAGAGTGGTGGACAGTACTGGCCCTGCTTTAGTTATGGCCTTATTTTTTTCTCTATAGCATTTTCCATGCTCTGTAATCCTCTCACCTATTTAGAGATCTAGTTATGGTTTTCTTCCCCACTAAAATGTAGGGTCCTTCAGAAAGGTGTCGTATTTTCTTTTCTCTGTCGTGGTTCTAGTTCCTAGTGCAGTGCCTGGTACATCTTGGGTGCTCAGAAAGTATTTGTTGGATGATGAATAAATCACAAATTTCATGGTTTTGGAGAGGCATCGGGGGAGAAGACAGTCCATCCCTGTTATAGAAGCTGTCTACAATCAGAATAGGAACCAAATTTTAACCAGTTCACTAACAGCTGCTTGACTTCCTGGTTTGTTGCTTTGCAGACCAGTTAAGGTCTGGTTCTTACAACTCACCTCCCTTAGTTTCCCCCATTAGCCATTAGACTGCTGGGAACTGTCACTCTCTGGTGATAATTCTCTCTTCCACCCTAGCTTATAAGTCCTGTGGGGGTGAGGTTGGAACGTAAGTCGTGGCTGCTATGTCCCCAGAGTCAGGCAGCACAGTCAAGGCCCTTGGTCAAGATGAATAAATTTATGGCGTGAACGCATGAATGTTGGCGGGAAGGGAGGCTGTCCTGGGGAAACAATTCCCTATCCTATCTCCCAGCGCCCCCATCCCTTGTTGGGTTCCAGGGCTGGTTTTGAGCTCTAGCCCCCTGGGCTGCCTGAACCACGGAGAGGGTTAGCTGGAAACCCCCTGCATGCAGATAGGGAGGGCTCCAGGGGAAAACAAAGGCAGGTGGCACATAGGCAGGGACAGACAGGGCAGTCTGAGCAGGCTGACCGCAGGGACCAAACCAGCAGAAACAATACAGTGTTTCTGGGCTCAAAGCGGGAGGCATGGGAGACCAAGGGAGGGCCTGGAGCAACTAGCGGTGCGAACACACAGAAACAGGGAGAGTGCAGGTCCGTTGCTGGACAAGAACAACTGAGGGAGTCAATCAGGTGACAACACAGGTAGTCACAGAGCAGGCTTGTGGCAAATATACTGTGTACTCCTGGGCTACAAGGCTTTAATGGGCAGCCCATTCCTTGGTCCCCTCTCCTTGTGGAGAGTCTGAATCTGCTGGTAATGAATTTTCCACACTTTTGCTTAAATCTTCTAGGCTGTGGAGCTCAGTCTTCGGCGTCACAAGACACGACGACCCTGGAAAACACCTGGGCTCACCATGCTGATTATCACTACCACTTCCTTCTCTATCAACCACCTCACATTGCAGGCTCAGATTGACAGACTGACAGCATTTGGCTCTCCATATATGGAAGAGTAGGAATCTCATTTGGCACAACTGGATACTTAAGAGTCAGGGTCAGTAACACAGCGGTATATATTTGTTGATTTGTTCATGAATTGAAGAGGAAGTTACCGAGAAAATAAGTCCGTCATGTAGAGAATCAAGACGATGACTGTGATGAGGCTTCCCATAACAATCCCCAAGACTGCAATGTAGAAGACTTGGTGGGAGGTCTCAGCTGCCGCGGCTCGGTTGTTCCACTCGTTGTTGTGCCTTGTCTGATTTGAGGGGAAGAGGTAGAATAGGAATAGATGGGCTTAAAAGGATTATTGTATAAGGGTAACCATGGAACTGTATGGATGAAGGGTGGGGACCTGAACCCACAGAAAGAAACAAGGAAGAATTCAAGTCAGAGTTCTGACCAGGAGGAAGAGGGAGGGGAGGACTCAGGGAGGGAGGGCATGACTCAGATTCCCACCTGGATCGAGAAGATCAAGGCTATTATGCCTATGGGAAAACACATTAAGCAGGCCAAAATTGACAGACACATGTAATCTTTGGGGGGCTTGGGAGGCAACATTTCAAATGCCTGCGGAAAGAGAGTGGGTTATGGCTTAATACGGTTCTGGACTCTACCATCCCCTATGATCTCAATCCTTTTCACACTAACATCTCTCTTTTGCTCCTATATATTCTTCATTGAAAAATTTCATTGACTTCCATCACATCCTCTCTAACCTCTTCCTATCCCCTTTAATATCTCCCTGTCTCCTAGAATTCCCAGGGACATGCCCTAATTCCTCTCAGTTCCTTGAAACCCTTTTTATGTCTCCCATAACCTCCTCCCTGTTTTCTATAACTGCCTTGCAGATCCCTACGGCATGTCTTTCTTGGCCCCATTCTGTCCACCCAAATCTCTCTGACTCTGATGTCTCTCACTTGTCCTCCCTGAAACCTCAGCTAATTTACTATCACACTTTGTCCTATAATTGCCTCATTGTCACACAAGCAACCATGTCTTTGCCTCTATAAAATAAAGAAGTCCCTCACTGAATACTTTTATAATCTCAGTTTATCTATAAAACCTTCATTATCCCTTATAAAAATTCTCACCCTAGCCCTAGCCAGTTTGGCTCAATGGATAGAGTGTCGGCCTGCCAACTGAAGGGTCCCGGGTTCAATTCCAGTCAAGGGCATGTATCTCAGTTGCAGGTTCCTCACTAGCTCGGGCCCTGGTCAGGCTCATGCAGGAGGCAACCAATCGATGTGTTTCTCTCATGTGGATATTTCTCTCTTTCCCTCTTTCTTCCACTCTTTCTAAAAATCAATAGAAAAATATCCTTGGGTGAGGATTTTAAAAAAATCTCATCCAATAAAACTTCTAATGACACTAATAGCTCTCTACTTGACCCATTTATAATATCCTCACTTTGTCCCTATGAATCTGTTTGGTCCAGCTATGATCCATAAACTTTCACTAGACTCCTCTAGGACCTTCTTTAAACATCCTTCTCATGGCACTCAGCCTTTTCTCTGTCCCTTTATAAAGGCCCGGCCTTTCTCCCTCTAAGACCTTCTATCTCTCCACCTAGCTTTCTGACCTGTGAGCTCCTTCCGTGTCCACTTATTACAGCTTCGCTGTTCTCCTAAAGCTATGCTCCTT
>PVJN01038601.1:0-20293 GCA_004026805.1 Lasiurus borealis
GCCTCCCCCGGCCTCCGCCGGGCCCCGGGCCGCCCCCCGGCCTCGCCACCGGCCCGCTCCCCCGCACCCCCCGGGGTCAGGCCATTCCCGCCGCGCGCTCCCCCCCCCCCACCGCGCGCCGCCCCCTCCCCCGCCCCCGCCCTCCCCCGGGCCCGGGCCTGCCAGGCCGAGAGCTTTACCGCGGGCGGCGGGCGGCGGGCGGGCGAGCGGGCGGGCGGGCGCCGGATCGCGCGGTCACCAGACTGCAAGACGGCAGGCAGCTCCAACCTTTCTAAGGGACCTTGAGAAGAGGGGAAGGGGGGAGGGGGGAGAACTTTTGCGGTCGCCGCTCCGGCAACTGCTCCCACCCCTGCGCCTTTCTCCTCTTCCTCCTCCCCCTCCTCCTCCTCCTCCTCCTCCTCCTCTTCCTCCTTCTCTTCCTCCTCCCAGAGCAGTCGAGACGCAGACATGCCCCGGCTAGAGCGCCGCCGCCGCCGCCGCCGCCGCCGCCGCCGCGGTGCCTTGTGGGACGCCCCGGCGCACGGGAAGCGCCGCGCGGCCCCAGCTCGCTCTGGCCCCGGGACCCGGCTGGGAAGAGGCGGCGTGGTGGCTCCGATTCCGGTGCCTGCGTGTCAGCCGCCCGGCGTGGCTCCGCGGAGGCCCGGTTCCCCGCCTCGGGTGCCCGGGCTGCGTCTGGGAGGACGGCGTGTGGGACTGTGGGAGTCTCTCTCTCTCTTAAGTGGATGTCCGTCTAAGCGGCTTCAGCCTTCATCAGTCTGCCGGGCGGCGCACTGAGAAGCGGGGGGGACTCCAGGGTCGTGTGTGTGTGTTCCAGGCCCCGGGGGAGGGAAAGGGGGAAAGGGGCGTAGATGGAAGGGTATCTGCCAGCATTTCTGGGCGTTTTTCGTGTCTCCTCTCTTACCGAGCCCCCTCCTCTCCACCTTCATTCGTTTACCCTCCGCCGCCCCCCCAAATGCCACCTTTTCCGGAAGCGGCCGCCCTGCGCCCTTGAAGGCAGCACCGCCCGTCGGTGTCTGCACACAGAGGCAGGGTGTGAGCGTAAAGATGAAGAGAGATAGGGCCCCGGACCTCTTTTGCGCAAGGTCTGGCATGGTGTTTTCCGCTCACTTCACCTGGGGCCCAAAACTTCTCCCGCCTGTCTGTCTGTCTGTCTGGCAGGCAACTTGGTAACGCTAGGGTTGCACCAGTCTGTCTCAATCCTTGGAGGCCCTGGGAGTGACCTTAGCCAAATGGTGAGCTCCGTAGAACGGTGCCTTCATTCAACATTTATTAGGCACCCTGAGGTGCCTGTGCCTGCCGCACGGTTTACAATTACTCATCTTTATATCCCCACCCATGGCACAAGGTCATCCGCGAGACGAAAAAAAAAGATGCTTAGTGAAAATGTGGAGTGATGATGAGTATCATCGGCCACTTCCCGTGGGAAGAAGCTCCTTCCTGTTTCTTCGTAATAGTGTGCAGGTTTATTTAGTATCTGCAATTTTACTTAACCTCTGAGAGGAGAGGGGAAAGGATCTGTATAACCCGTTTCTGGAGTTGCTTGTCCACACTCAACACTTTTGCACCCTTTGGCAACTGAGTGTTCCTGTGGATGGTGCTTTCTGGCAAGATTCCAAACTCTGGCATTGTGCGCTTGTGATGGCACTGAATTAGATGAGTGTCTGCAAGGTTAACGTACCCCCAAGGCTAACTAACCTTAGTAAGTGGTGAGGCCTATTTAGGAGTAGCTGAGGCCCAGAGGTTCAGTTTAATCCGGACACAGGTAACAAAAGGAAGAACGAGGATGAGCCGCAGTTCCACAATCAACTCTGCAATGTGCTTTCTCCATTAAAATATAGATATTCCAATGAAATGACAGTGCACATTCTGAATGCTAATTGCAACAAAACAGTGATTCAAGCTAGAGCAAGAGAGTTTATCTGGAAGACAGCCTTCTGGCAACTTCTAGCATCTGCAGTGGCATCAAATTCAGAGGTTAAAATGAAAAGCAACTCTGGCAGCAAAGAAGCAGGCTCTGAATATTAGGTAACAGGAAAACTAATAACTGAAAAGGATTGAAGGCCTGGAGATTATACCCAGTGGGCTAAGGTTGGTTGGTTTGCCATCAGGAATAGATCCTAGTTCTCTGCTCAGCACCATAACTAAGAAACAATAAAGAAACAACTGTCTAACATGAGGTGAATAAAGGATACTATATTTTAAAAAAACGACACTACAGTGCCCAGGGTCCCGGGTTCGATTTTGGTCAAGGGCATGTACCTTGGTTGCAGGCTTCATCCATCCCCAGGTTCCATCCCTGGCCCTCGGGGGAGGGGCAGTGTGTTGGGAAGCAACCAATTTATGGATGTTTCTCTCCCTCCCCCTTCCTTCCGCTCTCTAAAAATCAATGGAAAAATATCGTTGGGTGAGGATTAATAACAACAACAAAACATCTTTGTGGGTCAGATTCAGCCTACATCCACCCATCTATCTTACCTGACGTGGCCTAACCCGGAGAGGGCTGGCACCACTGCTTTGGTGGGATGTCAGGGTCTCCCTGAGCCTCTTTTCTCTCCTCTGGCTCTGGAATGGGTTCTCTTCAGTTTGGCCCTCTGGCTTCTTTATAAGAGGAATGTACATCCATCTCTTGTCCCCAAAGATTTCACCAAGTCTTCAGAACCTTCTGTATTAACCATCTTTCAAGCATCCTGGAACTTTCAAGCTCAGGAGTTTGTGAAAGTACTGTCTTCTGTACCCATGTGTTGCCTGCAGCATGAGCCGTTTGTCAAGTCTGGTTCTACCTTAAGGAGAAACTTGGTTTCCTTTTGCAATGCTCCAAATTCATAGCCCTGTCAGAGATTGGCCCATAGGAGCCTCCCTCCACATCTTGTCCTTTCTACGCGACCCAGGAGAAAAATGGCTTTTCCTGTTCCAATGGGCCATCTTTCCCTGGGACACCTGCCCCTGAGTTCCTGCTTCAGATCTGAAGGGTACTTCCAAATCATTGATTTATTCTCACATTCATGACCAAGCTATGAAACAACTTAAGTGTCCAACAACAGATGAATAGATTAAGAAAATGTGCATACATACAATGGAATATTATCCAACCTTTAAAAGGAAGGAAATCTGCCCTAGCCAGTTTTGCTCAGTAGATAGAGCGTTGGCCTGTGGACCAAAAGGTCCTGGGTTCAATTCTGATCAAGGGCATCCACCTTGATTGCAGGCTCCTCCCTGGTCCAGACCCTAGTCAGGGCATGTGCAGGAGGTAACTAGTCGATTTGTTTCTTTCACATCGATGTGTCTGTCTTTCTACTCTCTTAAAAAAAAAAAAAAAGATCAATGGAGAAATATCCTTGGGTGAGGATTAACAAAAATAAATGAACAAATAAATAAAAGGAAGGAAGGAAATTCTTCTATTTGTGACAACATGAATGAGCTTGGAGGACATAGAAAAATACTGCATGATTCCACATATAGGAGGTTACCTAAAATAGTCAAACTCATAGAAGCGGAGAATATGATAGTGATGGCCAGGTGCTGGGGGCAGGGGACAGGGCAGGGGCAAGGAAATGGGAAGTAGTTATTCAATGAGTGTAAAGTTTCAGTTATGCAAGATGAATAAGTTCTAGAGCTCTGCTGTACAACACGTGCCTACAGTTAACAATATGGTATTGTGTATTTCAAAATTTTTCTTAACAAATCTCATATTAAGCATTCTTAGAGAAGGAGGAGGAGGAGGAGGAGAAGAAAGAGAAAGAATAAAGAAGAAGGGGAGGGAGGTGGAAGAAGAGGAGGGAAGGAGGGAGAGAGGGAAGGAGGGAGAGACAGAGCTTGGGAGGTGTGGATATATCTATTGCCTTGAATGTAGTGATAGTGTAGTATCAATGGGGCTTGCACATGTCCAAACTCATCAAATGGTACCATTAAATATGTGCAGCTATTTATATATGTTATACTTCAATAAAAAAAATTTTTAAACACAAAACTAATGAGCGAGCCTTGGCCAGGTGACTCAGTTGGTTAGTGTCATTCAGATACACCAAGAAGCACCAATGAATGTATAAGTAAGTGGAACAACAAATTGATGTCTCTCCCTCTCTCCTATAAAAATTAATAAATAAAAATTTTTAAACTAATGGAAGGCCTATTCTCTCTTACTTAGTATGTAGAATTTATGTAGTGAATTCCTGAGTTTACAAAGTAGCCTTCCATCTCTCAGGAGCATCTAAGGGAGGTACTCAATTGCACTCAAGTTCATCAACTTGGTTTGGAGGGATACAAGAAAGACGTGAGGGAAAAGTCAAGATGGCCAAGAACATAAGAATAAATGAAAACAAGGTCTTGGACCAGGATGATACCAGTGGGGAAGGGAAATAAAGCAATATAATGAGGGTATCTCGAGGTTAGCTTGGTGGTTAGGTCTACAAATTGCAATTAAAGCCTCCTCAGTTGAGTCTAGCCAGTGTGTCTTGTGGTGGAGCATTGACCTATGAACCAGGAGGTCACAGTTCAATTCCCAGTCAGGGTACATACCCAGGTTGTTGGCAAGAGCCCCAGTAGGGGGCTTGCAGGAGGAAGACGATCAATGATTTTCTCATTATTGATGTTTCTATCTCTCTTTCATAAATATGTATATGTATATGTATATGTATATGTATATGTATATGTATATGTATATGTATATATACCCTCCTTGGTTTAAATCCTGCTTCTACCACTTTTACTAGCTTAATTTTCCTGTGCTGCCAAGTGCCCAGCCTAGAAAATGGGGCTAAATAATAGCAACTTCCTCTTGGCGTTGTTAAGAATGTTAAACCTTAATACATGTAAAATATTTAGAACAATAGTTGACACATAGTTAAATGTTCTGTGTGTTGTAGATAGTAGCAGTAGTATAATTATTGTTATTCTTACTGTTAAGAAGAACTTATGGATGGGGCTGAATCACATTTCCTAAAAATAAAATCCTTTGAGGGGGGGGTGGGGGGAAAGCCAGTTCCCGCAAGTGGATTGAAGCGAGAGAAAAGGCAGAAACTATACAAATATAAAAAACTACGTAAGTGGAAAAATATATTAAAGTGTGCTTGGCATGAGGAATAAAAAGGGCATATGATAAGTAGATGGAACTAGGAAAAACCTAAGCAATTAAGCTGCATAAAAAAATATATATCACATTATTCAGAGAATTTATTTCTGAGCACAATCTTTGCCTGAATAATTTTATGTGTAAAGCTGATGAAATTGGGCTATTGTAAAGATGCTTCTAGTCAGCAAATACCAGTGAATCAAGTTCCCATCTCTTCTTCCCCAAACTTAAAGCAGACTGAAGACAAGTTAACTACTAATGTATTAAATCTGTGAGTTACCATAAAATAGAATAGCAGTTGGAAATTTTTTATTATTCAAGAGCTTTTAAAGATTTTATACATTTGCTTATTGCCAGATAATGTGATACAATGCAGCAATGAATTTTTTCTTTCTTGTTTTTACTATCTTTTTAAAATTTAAATTTAAAAGCATGTTAGAATTCTGGGCTTACCCGGGAATATTAAAACTACTCTGTTGCTAAACAATTATGGAGACCAACACAAAGGAGTCAGTTTCCCAAAAATGACCAGTTTCCTACCTTCCAATGTTCAGTGTAAACATTTACTAAAGCCCACCTCCAAAACAACAGAAAAGCTAAAAGGTACTGGCTTGCACTGGGTTCATCGGCTCTGAGATAACTATGCTTTTAGAAGGATTCAGGGGGAATACAGGAGTGAAAGGTCAAAATGTGCAAGAACACAATAATGATGTACTGGCCCTCACTGGATTGGCTCAGGGTAGAGCATCAACCTGCAGACTGAAGGGTCCTGGGTTTGATTTTGGTCAAGGGTACCTGCCTGGTTATAGGCTCGATCCCCAGTGTGGGGCATGCAGGAGGCAGCCAATCAATGATTCTCTGTCATCATTGATATTTTTCTCTCTCCCTCTCCCTTCTTCTCTGAAACCAATAAAAATATATTTTTAAATAAATATTTTATTGATTTTTCACAGAGAGGAAGGGAAAGGGATAGAAAGCCAGAAACATCAATGAGAGAAAGACATTGATCAGCCGCCTCCTGCACGCCCCCCACTGGGGATGTGCCCGCAACCAAGGTACATGCCCTTGACCGGAATCGAACCTGGGACCTTTCAGTACGCAGGCCGATGCTCTATCCACTGAGCCAAACCGGTTTCAGCAAAAATATTTTTTAAAAGAAAAGAATGAAGTCCTGGGGTGGAGGCTGTGTTACCTTTTTGTTTGCGAATTGATTTTTCATAAAGGCAACCATTTTTACACTTTCCTGAAGATCATGCAGATACATAAGAACACAGGGTCTGGGTGCGAAGAAGGCTAGGACATGGTGTAAAACTATGAAAAGCTCTCAGACTAATGGAGGAGGCAGGTTAAAAAAAAGCAATAATTTCAGCATAATACTCTGTAAAAACATAGAGGTATAGAGAATGCTTTGGGTTCTCTCACTAATGGATCTTATAAACTAGCATATCATTCTGACACCAAAACAGTACTTTCCACCTTGTTTATACATCTAAAAACATACATGTCGAGATCTGTACAAATATCAAACATTATGCAGGACTTTTATACTTAGAGAAGCACTTATCTTCTGATAATTAAAAAATGCATAAGCTTTGAAGCTAATTCTTTCCAACACACACACACACAACACACGCACGCACGCACACACACACACACACACACACACACACACACACATCTTGAAATGATTGTAAAATAATTCTTCCTGCCCCATGAGAAAATGTGAGCAAGTAAGGCTGAAGAGCAAGTACAAACTGAAAACTAGGTGGGAGTGATCTATAGTAGTGACATCGAAATGAAACACAGCACCAGTGACAGAGTAGATGATGGTCTGATGGGAAAAGGCTGTTTTACCTTTTCTTTCACTAACTGACATTTCATAAAGACAATTATTTTATACTTTTCCGGAAAAAAAAATTATATGGCTACATATTAGTAGGCTTCATTATTTCCTTATGAAAAGGGTTGGTTGGGTGGGGGGAAGGAATCTGTTTTATAATTGTGAATAAGTCTTCCATGCTGATTATAACAATGAAGAACCAATAAATATCATCTGCTTCAACCAAGAAAAAAGGGGAGGAGGGACTTAGAAATCAGTTGATTTGGGATTTGGTTTTGTTTGCAAAAACATGAATTTCAATGTCACAGCTAAAGTCATCACCCACTTAGCCTCAGGCCCCATGGCATCTGAGTCTGCATGAGTGCTCCACAGACCTCTGGCATGAACAGATATGACATCCAAATAACTGATTCCAAATAACTGACTCCATAGGGAGAGCCCCGAGTCTGCATGGAACGGTTAATATTTGGGGCATTTGTTTGAAAGGCCAGGGGAAGTATACAGCATATTGGGAAAGTGTCCATATTTTTTGTTTTATGATGGCTTGCTGCTTACAATATTAAACATCAGTTATTTGGAGACTCCATTTATATCAAATGCCCCATTCCCCAAGGTGCCAGATAGTAAAGCTAACAGAGAAAAGAAAAATGAAAGTCTTTGAGTACAATTTAGTTACTGCAAAACCTTTATCATATATCCCTATGGCACACGTGGTAAGAAAAATTATTACTATCGGTATTAAAAGTCACATAGGCTATATTCTAGAATCTCAGAAAAGAGAAATAATGGCATCAAATTCTGAACTTATAGTAAAATGACATTAAATGTGCTGAACACATGTGTGAAGTATGGATTTTAAGATCAATTCAAACATTTGCTATTTACTTTACAGCTACTTACACCGGACGTGAGAAAAGGGTCCAGGTCGGTGCTGTGACTTTCCCGACAGCCCCATGCTCTGCTGTGTCAGGCTTCTTTATCAAGGGACCAAAAGTCTCTGAGGCCACAGGTACACATTCCGACCTCATTTCTTACCTCTCTCTGGGCAAGAAGGAGAAAGAATAATGTCACATTGAGCACAGACATTAGAATTTGAGACCGTCTCTCAAATTTACTTTTTTAAAAGTAATGTTCCTGGGGTGAGGATCAGCCCTTCCTTCTTTCAATCACTTAACAGCATTGTTTGAATGCCTAGTATGTTTCAGACACCATGCTGAGTGTTAGCAAAATTCATTTCCTTGAGAAATCCATACATGTGTCCTTTGGTTCACCAACCAAATCGTTATTAAATTTGTGGTGCTATACCAGATACTAAAAATACTATGAAAAATAAAACACCCTTCCTCCCCTAAAGGAGCTCGGGGTCTTCAGCTGAAGTGAAACACGATGAAGAAACTGCTTTCACATCAGGAGGATCCATTCCCAGACAGGGCTAAGCAGAGGGCCCAGCTCCGCAGCCGGGACTGCTTTCCCACTGCGACATTTAAGCTGAGACCTGGAAGGTGGTGAGGGGAGGTTCCGGGGGAGCTCTAGCAGAAGAAGGAGGTGGCAGTGCAGAGTCCTAGACCCAAAGAGAGCTTAGCGCATTCAGGGACCTGCCAGTCATTCAGAATGAATGAATGCAGGAAGTGGTAAAAGAAAATGAGACTGCAGTGGAAAGCACCAGCAAGCTTCAGAGTGCCTCGTGGGCTAAGCTGAGGTATCTGACCTTTATCCTGAGAGCAGTTTTCCCCAAAGTGTGGCTGGGTGATAAACAAGAGGATTTTAGATGGCACACAGCCCAGTGGTTTTTATTTGGGTAGTGAATGGATTTAATATGCACTAGAAAAATATATAATTCATGCATCTAACATATTACTTCTCTTACATTATTGCTGAGTGACAAAAGTGATTCAATTTACAAACAAAAATGGAATATATTACATTATAACTGGTACATGAACAGCCATAAATGACTGATGTTTGGGAAAAACTGTCTAGACTAACAGATAGCCACTGACGAGATTTTTTTGTAGGGAAGTAACATGACAAGACTTCTGAGTTAGAACACTGGTTGTGGAGGATGCATTAGGGCAGTATTTGTCAAACTTCTGGTTAAGTCCCATTAGTGGATGCACAAATCAAATTTAAAGTTTTATTTTTTTAATTTAATAAATCTTTATTGTTCAGGTTATTACAATTGTTATTCTTTTTCCCCCCATAGCTCCCTTCCACCCGGTTCCCACCCCACCCTCTGCCCTTACCTATCCTCCATCAACTGTCCTCATCCATAAATATACGATTTTTGTTCAGTCTCTTCCCGCACCCCCCACATCTCTCCCCCGGCCCCCAGAATTGTCAGTCCACTCCCTTTCTATGTCCCTGATTCTATTTTATATTCACCATTTTATCCTGTTCATCAGATTTTTTATTCACTTGATTTTTAGGTTCACTTGTTGGTAGATACGTATTTGGTGTTCATAATTTTTATCTTTACCTTTTCCTTCTTCTTCCTCTTCTTAAAGAATAACTTTCAGCATTTCATGCAATACTGGTTTGGTGTTGATGAATTCCTTTAGCTTTTTCTTACCTGTAAAGCTCTTTATCTGACCTTCAATTCTGAAGGATAGCTTTGCTGAGTAGAGTAATCTTGGTTGTAGGTTCTAGCTATTCATCACTTTGAATATTTCTTGCCACTCCCTTCTGGCCTGCATAGTTTCTGTTGGGAAGTCAGATGACAGTCTTCTGGGTGCTCCCTTGCAGGTAACTAACTATTTTTCTCTTGCTGCTTTTAAGATTCTCTCTTTGTTTTTTGTCCTTGGCATTTTAATTATTATGTGTCTTGGTGTAGTCCTCTTTGGATTCCTTTTGTTTGGGGTTCTGTGCACTTTCTGGACTTGTAAGTCTATTTCTTTTACCGGGTGGGGGAAGTTTTCTGTCAATATTTCTTCAAATAGGTTTTCAGTATCTTTCTCTGTCTCTTCTTCTGGCACCCCCATAATTCTGATGTTGGTATGTTTGAGGTTATCCCAGAGGCTCCTTACACTATCTTCACATTTTTGGATTATTTTTTCTTCTTGCTTTTCTAGTTGAGTGTCTTTTGCTTCTTTGTATTTCAAATCTTTGACTTGATTGTTGTGGTCCTCTAGTCTGCTGTTAGGTTTCTGTATAATATTTTTTATTTCAGTCAGTGTATGTTTAATTTCTAGTTGGTCCTTTTTCATATCCTTGAGGGTCTTGCTCATATCCTCAAGTCTTGCTAAATTTATCCATCTTTTCTAGGAAATTCTTGAAAAACCTTATAACCATGGTTTTAAACTCTATATCCAGTCATTTGTTTTCCTCCATTTATTTCATTTGTGATCTGTTTCTTTGTCTCCACATTTTCGCTGCTTCCCTGAGTTGGTAGAGTAGCTTTATGTACTAGGTGTCCTATGGGGCCCAGTGGCTCAGCCTCCCCAGTTACCTGAGGTAGACACTCTTGGTGCACTCTTTTGTGGTCTGTGTGCACAGTATTGTATAGTTAAGTCTTGATTGTTATTGGTATCACTGGGAGAAATTGACATTCAGGCCAATTGGCTGTGAGGATCAGCTGTATCTAAGCCAGGAGAACTTCTGTACTGGAGACAGCCTTATGAGACAAGACTTGCAAAATTGCAAAATCCTCTGTGCTCAGCTGGATGGGGCAGAGTCTCAGGGCAAAGCAGACAGCCTTGGCTTCCCATCAGCTCTGCCCTAGGAGCCCCTGGGTCTCAATGTCCCTCAGTAATTGCTGCAAGCACCTCTGAGAGAAAGCTGCCCTCGAGTTTCACCCACTGCCAGACAGTCCATATTCCCCCCAAGTGAGTCTGGGTTCCCAGAGTCTCACTCGGAACTGGAGTTCACCACAGTCGGGAGCTTAATTCTCTCCCTCCTGCTTGAGAAAGCCAGCCACGCACCCAGCAGCCAGCCTCTCCATGCATGGCTCTGTACCGCAGCCTTTTGCAGCTCCTCTGAGTCTCAGTGTGCTTTTCTCTTTCCTTCTAGTTGTAGAAATTCCACTCAGCCAGCTTTCTTGTGTTCTGGATGGTGTCTGTTTTGTCTTTCAGTTATAGTTTTGAAATTGTTGTGCAAAGCAGCAGTTTAGGTATTTACCTATGCTGCCATCTTGGTTTCTTAAAGTTTTTTTAAGTGAAACATAATAGCATATAATAAATGATATTGGGCAACTTCACAAATAATCAGACAGCACTCCACATAATAACACTTTTTAAAAATGTATTTTTATTGATTTTAGAGAGCAACAGAGGAGAAAGAGAGAAACATTAATGATGAGAGAGAATCATTGAGAGGTTGCCTCCTGCATGACCCCCCCACCTAGGGATCAAGCTCACAATCCAGGAATCAAACCTTGAACTCCTGGTTCATAGGTTGACTCTCAACCACTGAGCCATGATAGCTGGGCAATATTTTTAATTATATATGTATGCATCCATGAATTCATGTGGGTGAGTCTTTACTGGATCACAATGTAAAATGTTTTTCTTCCTGTAGGTCAAGGTAAAAAAAAAAAAGGTTTAAAAGTCACTGGAGGCTGTTGTAAGACTTTGTTCTTTCATTCAACTACTATTTGTTGAGTACATATTATGTGAAAGCTGTTCCAGATCCTGAGACTAGATGTTGGTGAGGAGAAGATACAATGAGTAAGTAACAAATAAATAATAACACTATTTAAGAGAAGTTTTTATTTTTTTTAATATATATTTTATTGATTTCAGAGAGGAAGGGAAAGGGAAAGAGAGATGGACATGTAATGACAAGAGAGAATCATTGATTGACTGGAGATGGCAAGTTTTTAAAAGCAATAAATCCTAGGGAGAAATGTAAGCTCCACATGGGCTATCTTTTTTACTGCTGTGTCCCAAGCACTGAGAAGATAATAATGCCTAGAACACAGTAGCTGTTCATTAAGTACTAGTTGAATGAATGAATAAGAGTTCTCATTAGCTTGACTTAGGTAATGACAAAAGAAATTAAGAGAAATAAATGGGTCCCAGACATATTTAATAGATAAAAATAAACAGGGGCTGGGTGAGAAAAGAAAAGATCTGGAGGCTGAGAGATAAAAAGAAGAGGAATAGTTTTTCCATAGCCTATTTTAAATATAGTAGCCAGAGTGATCATATGATCTCTCTGCTCCAAAGACTTTCTTGTGTTCCCTGTTGAGCTCAGAGTAAAAGCCAAATTCCTTACAATGGCCAATAAGGCTTACATGATCTGGACTTGGGTACCTCACTGACCTCATCTCTAGTAATCTCCCCTGGGATCTCTCTGTTCCAGCTACACTGGGCAGCTTTCTGTTCCTCATACTCCCAGTTAAGTTTCTGGTGAAAGCATTTGAACTAGCTGTCTCCACTTCCTGAAATGCTCTTTTCTCAAATATTCATATAGCATAGTCCTTGCTTCATTCAAGTGCCTCCTGCTCCATGAAGCCTATGCTAACAACACCGTTTAGTACTACAATTCACTTCCCATGGCATTCATTTATTTGTCTGCCTGTTCAATTTCACCCCAATGCCATCTCATGTTATAGATATAGGTGATATAGACATATAAATATGTATAGAAAGAGAGATATAGATAGATATCATGTGATATAATTTATTTATTATCTTCATTATCTGTCTATTCACAAGAATATAAACTCTCCCTGAGCTTAGAGCACTCTTGATACACGTTAGGTACTCCATAAGTATCTGTTGAATAAAGAAATGACAGGTGATTTTTAGGTTTCTAGTTTGAGCAACTGAGTGGCTGGTGGCCCCCTGAGGCAGAAAACACAGGAGGAGGCAGAATATGGTAGGAAATAACAAGTTCAATTTTGGACATGCTGAGTCTGTGTATGTATGACCATTGTTCAGAGGAGAACGACTTTCAGGTAGTTGAATATATGAGCCTGGCACTCAAAAGAGCTGGAGATATAAATCTGAGTGTCACTGGATTATAGATGGCATTCCAAAGGGTGACACTTTCAAGAAAATGTACATAGAAAGAAAAGGAAAATCTGAAGATACAGTAGAAGGTGAGAGGCAACATCAGAAGAACCCATAAAGGAGAGAGAGAAGGAGGAGACAGAGAATTAGGGAAAACCAGGAGCTCTGGAAGTCCATGGAAAAGCTGTTTTAAGAAGGAAGAACTAAAAAAGAAGAAGAAGGGAGATCTATTAGTTATGTATGCTGTGTGATAATTACCTCAAATCTTAGTGTCGTAAAGCAAAGCACATTTATCTCCTCACTCTCTGTGGGAGTCAGAAATCCAAGTTCTGCTCAGTGCGGGTCCTCTATTTCCAAATATCTTACAAGGCCGCAGTCTGGGTGTTAGCCAAGATGGCCCTCTCATCTGAAGGGTTGACTGTGGGGGAGTGATCCCCTTTCAAACGGTTGGCAAACTGTTCCAATTGTTGGCAGGATTCAGTTTCAGAGGACTGTTAGGAAGAGGGCCTCAGGTCCTTCTCCATGAACCTCTCCAAGGGGCACCTCACAGCAGGGGAGCTCGCTGCACAGAGCAAACGTGCAAGCAGACTCAGAGAAAGAGTGCAAGCAAGTCTGTTGTAACTTAATCTAGGAAGTACCATGTCATCTCTTCTCACTTTTGCCCTATTCTGTTCCTTAGAAGAAAGTGACCAGGCTCAGCCTACCCAAAAGAGGAGGGGTTTTTACAAAAGGGAGTGAATGCCAGGAGGTGGAAATCACTGGGATTTTTGAAACTGCCTCCTACAGAAGATGTGTCAGCAGCATCAAATGTCATATTGCCATCCACTGTCCAGGAGATTTGGCAATGAAGGGAAGCCATTTATTATTTTAGAGAGAGCTGGCTTAGAAGACTAAGGAAGCAAAGGCCAGACGATTATGGACTGAAGAATGAGTTATAACAGAAGTAAAGACAGCAATCTTAGACCGTTCTTTCAAGATGCTTAGATATGAAGGAGAGATTGAGATAGGGTGGCTAGAGGAAGGAATAGAGTCAAAGCCAAACTAGGTTGCGTTTTTTTTAATTGAAAAAGATTTAATGTGTTACTGGGTAGGCATGGATAGAAAGGAAGAGATTATGACAGAGATAGAGAGGCATCACTCCGATGGTTTTATAAATCCAGGAGAAACATGATGAGTCACCAAGTGGCTACCATTGATTAAACCCTTACTTGTTCAGGCTTATTATATCCAGTGCTTTACCTGGATTAGCTCACTGAATTCAACTCTCAAAGGTTTATCACATTATATATTATGTGATAAAGGATTATAATATATAGATGAGGAACAAGCTGAGAAACTAAGAAACTTGCCTAAGGTCCCAGAGTAAATAAGAGGAGTAAAATTTGATGGCAGCCTCTTTGCCTATAGATCCCAAAGTACAGTCCCGGACCAGCACTGAGGAACTTGTTAGAAATGCAGATTATCAGGTCCAAACCCAGACCCACTGAATCAGAAACTTTGGGGGAGGAGCCCAGTAACCTGTGTTTTACCATGCCCTGCCGGCCATGTAGCGCAAAAGCATGCTGCGGTTTGCGTGATACTGCCTCTCCTGGCCCAAACTCTGGCAGGTGTGCTAAACATGAGTGAGGAGGACAGGTTGGAGAATTGTGTAGAAAGTTAAGGGAGAGTAACTAGGTGAGGAAACCGAGGCTGCTTTCCAGAGAAATCACCAGAAGAGGAAAGAGGTTTGATAGAGAAAGATGATGAATTTAGTTGTGGACAAGCTGATTCTGAAATTCTTATAGGCAAATCGGTGGAGCTATCTATTAGGTAAATAAATATATGCGTCAAATGGTTGAAGGAAAGATCATAACATGTGCAGGGCTTGGGAAGGAGTACAGATAAGCACATACCAAGGAACTAAATATTTAAAAGTTATAAATCAAACTAACTTATTGTTAAATAAAATACACTTTTATCTCGACAAATATATTTATAATGATAAGAAATTTTAAATATGGTTTCAAATGACTGCAAGTTGGCAAAATGGCAAAGACAACTTGGGAGTTCCGTTGACGGGTTGGTGATTGGGATGGATCATACAATGTATACATAATTCATGAACTGTTTATTTCCTCCATAAAATTTATTTTTATTTCAGTAAAATTTTCAATCATGTTTTTATAATGAAAATTTTCACATAATTTGTATTCAATTGACAGTAATGATTACTCAAAGAGTTAAAAATAAATGTAATTATTCAACATATACAAACTTTTAAATAAACTTTTATAAAAACATAAATCAAACTAATGTAAAAATGTTAAAGTTCTCTTTCTTCTAAACTATTCAAAACCATTGCTTCTCAGCCTTTTGGTTAAGATCAAGTGTAAACTAGTCAAAACCATTAAAATTAAAAAGGAAAATACAAATACTAATTAATCAATATCGATAATTTGGATAAAAATTTCTTAATGTTGAACATTTAAATTTTTTGACAATTTAAATTCTATTCACTATTTAAAATTTTTTAAATTGATTTCAAAGAGGCAGGGAGAAGGAGAGAGGGATAGAAACATCAATAATGAGAGAGAATCATTGATCAGTTGCC
The DNA here is from genome assembly GCA_004026805.1 of Lasiurus borealis. Taxonomy (NCBI): domain Eukaryota; kingdom Metazoa; phylum Chordata; class Mammalia; order Chiroptera; family Vespertilionidae; genus Lasiurus; species Lasiurus borealis. Next base: position 15,450 of record PVJN01038601.1, read on the forward strand.
TCCTGCACACTCCCCACTGGGGATCGAGCCTGCAACCTGGGCATGTGCCCTTGATCAGAACTGAACCCAGGACCCTTCAGTTCACAGGACGACACTCTATCCACTGAGCCAAACCAGCCAGAACTCTATTTACTATTATTATAAAAATAGAACTATTAGCAACTCCATCAACATTTATATTTTAGTCATCTTTTGCTACATAACAAATCACCTCAAAACTTAGTGGCTTAACATAATGATCTTTTATTTCTCAGCATTCTGTGGATTGAATAATTGGTTCTTCTACGGGTCTGGCCCAGCTCATTCATGAGACTGCAGTCATGACAGAGGGTCTAAGATTATCTCATTCACATGTTTGGGCCTTTGAGGAATAGCTAGGAGGCTGCGCCCTCTCTCTCCATAGGGTTTCTCATCACTCTGTAGTCTGGATCCCAGCAGGAAAGCAGAAGTTGCCAGGCATAATCCCAGGCCCTGAACCTCCAGTCACCTCTGCCACACTCTCTTAATCAACGCAAGTCATAAGGTCACCGCAGATTTAAGTGGAGAGAAAGAGACTCCACTTCTTTTAAAAAAATATTATGTTATTATGTATCGGGCACTGAGCTAAGTACTCTACAAATATCAACTCTTTTTTTTTTTAATAACACCCTAAGGTAGGCCAGTGGTCAGCAAACTGCGGCTCTGTTGACTGAGTTTGCTGACCACTGAGGTAGGCAATTTAATTATTCTTATTTTACAGATGAAGAAACTGAGGCAGAGATAAATGAAGTAACCTGCTCAAGGTTACATCATAGCTAGTATGTGGGAGAGCCAGGACTCAACCCCAGGGAGTCTGGCTGCAGAATCCGTACTCCTCCCTCTTAAACTATGTTTCCTCTCTTGCCTAGTTGTTTAATGAAACACAAAGAATCTTCTAGTGCTAGGATTCCTTCAAAATTCAGCTTATAAACACCAAAAGCCCTTGAGACTGATGTCAAACTCCTATTTATATAAAAGAAAGAAAGAAGAAATGAAGAAAGAAAGAAAGGAAATATTTAATGAACCTTGCTGTGCGCTAGACTCCAAAGGAAAATCTATAAGTATGATATACCTGTCCTTAGGAAGATTTCTGTTGATTGGAAGATAGTACATGACAGAGCAAATTGGGTGCCATAAGAGAGGCCCAGTATGGTAGGGATCAAAGAAAAACCGGGATCACATTTAGTTGAGGCAGATTCCACTTCTTGATGGGAGAAAAGGTGTAAGTGGACAAGAATGGGAAGAATAATTGGCAGCACTCTTTGCCGACAATTTACCAGAGCCCATCAGATTGCCAATGTAAAGAGTTGTTTATTTACATAGCTTCACATGTTATGCCTAGACCTACATACACACAAGAAATATGATATATTTAACAAGAGAACATATAACAATATCATCGTTTTCTTTTGCAAAATGTTTCTCTGACATTCAATGCAACTAGTGTGGCAACCAGGACAATCATGATTTAGAACGTAAGAGAAGCATGAAATGGCTTTTCAGCCCAGCTAGTGTGGCCCGTGGTTGAGCATCAACCTATAAACCAGGAGGTCATGGTTTGATTCTCGGTCAAGGCACATGCCTGGGTTGTGGGCTCAATCCCCAGTGTGGGGTGTGCAGCCAACCAATGATCCTCTCTTATCATTGATGTTTTCTCTCCTCTCTGAAATCAATTAAAAATATTTTTAAAAAACATAAAATAAAAACAGCTAGCAAGGTATGGCACAATAGGCATAATATGATTTACATTATATCTATATTACACACACACACACACACACACACACACACACACACACACACATTCATGATCACATTTAAAAAAGGACAAGAGGAGAGTTTGAGAACCAAGATGGCGGCATAGGTAAACAACTATACTTGCTGTCTCTCACAACCACATCAAAATTACAAATAAAAGGCAGAACAACTACCACCCAGAACTGCAGGAAAGCTGGCTGAGTGGAAGTTCCACAACTAGAGAGGTGAAGAAAGCGCATTGAGACTGGTAAGAGGTGCAGAGGTGTGGAAAGTGCTGGCACCTGGATGTGCTGCTATTTTAATAGGGAGGGAGATACAAGTCCCCGCTGGCTCTGAACTCCCAGTTCCAGATGAGATTCTGGGGGACCCAGACACATACAGGAAGAAACTGTACTGTCTGCATTGGGACAGGAACGCCAGGGCGGCTCTCTCTGAGGTGCTTGCAGTGATCATTGTTTCTGCACAGGGGCAGGGGATGCAGAGACTTGGGGACTTCTCCTGTTCAGGGATGACTAGCAGCCATTGCTGTTTGATCCACCCTGGTGATTCCCAGAGACCCCGCTCCACCTAGTTTACAACCCCATCCAAGTTGTGTGTATTGGCTTTTGCATATGAATGGCCTGTCCTTTCTCTGCCTAAATCTAATCAAACTGGGTCAGAGAGTCCCAGAGCTTCCAAAAGAAGGCCCAAGGCCTGGAAGCAGCAGCCTGCCTTGCTTCACAGCTGGGAATTATCTGGGCATTTCCAAACCTCATACAAAGAGAAGGAATCTGCAGATGTCTCTGTTTCTCCTGCTGGGTGGCCCCAGACAGTGGCTGACCTGGCACCTCGTTGGAGATCCAAGAGCTAGTATACCCAGTGGTCAGAGTGAGACCATACCGGATTACAATTCTTCACATCCATAAGAAACACACTTAAGGAGCAGACTCAGTGAGTACCAAAGCCCATTGAAGCAAGTTTTGCCCCATAAGGGTATCTCCTGAGCAACAGATCTTCCAGTGTAGACACAGCTGGGCATCACAACCAGTTGGCCTGAAGGTCAATCCCTCCCAGTGATACCCACAGCAATCAAGGCTTAACTACAACAAGACTGTGCACACAGACCACAAAGAGTTGCACCAAGAGCGACCACCTCAGGTGACTGGGGAGGTTGAGCCACTGCACCCTATAGGACATCTACCACACAAGGTCACTCTACCAACTCAAGGAAACAAACACAGGGAAGCAGCCAAAATTTGGAGACAAAGAAACAAGTCATAAATGAAAGAAATGAATGAAAGCAAATGACTGGATATAGAGTTCAAAACCATGGTTATAAGGTTACTCAAGAATCTTCTAGAAACCTCCAAGAAATTTAGTGAGACCAGCAAGGATATGGAAGGACCAATCAGTCCTAACCAGTTTGGCTCAGTGGATAGAGTGTTGGCCTGTGGAATGAAGGGTCCCAGGTTAGATTCCTATTAAGGGCATGTACCTTGGTTACCAGCACATTCCCAGTAAGGGGTATGCAGGAGGCAGCTGATTGATGTTTCTCTCTCATCAATATTTCTAACTCTCTATTCATGTCCCTTCCTCTCTGTAAAAAATCAATAAAATATATTTTGGAAAAAAAATGAAAAAGGAGTAATCAGAAATTAAGCATACACTAACTGAAATAAACAATAATATACAGAGATTCAACAGCAGACTAGAGGATTTCAAGAATCAAGTCAAAGATTTGAAATATGAAGAATCAAAAAACACCCAACTGGAAAAGAAAAAAGAAAAAGAATAAAAAAATATGAAGATAGTTTAAGGAGCCTCTGGGACAACTTCAAGTGTATCAACATCAGAATTATGGGGGTTCCAGAAGAGACAGAGCAAGATACTGAAAACCTATTTGAAGAAATAATAACAGAAAACTTCCCCCACCTGGTGAAAGAAATAGACTTACAAGTCCAGGAAGCACAGAACCCCAAACAAGGAATCCAAAGAGGATGACACCAAGACACATCACAATTAAAATACCAAGAATAAAAGACAAAGAGAGAATCTTAAAAGCAGCAAAAGAAAAACAGTTAGTTACCTACAAGGGAGTACCCATAGGACTGTCAGCTGATTTCTCAACAGAAACTATGCAGGCCAGAAGAGAGTACAGGAAATATTCAAAGTGATGAATAGCAAGAACCTACAACCAAGATTACTCTACCCAGCAAAGCTATCCTTCAGAATTGAAGGTCAGATAAAGAGCTTCACATATAAGAAAAAGCTAAAGGAGTTCATCACCACCAAACTAGTATTATATGAAAAGCTGAAAGGTATTTTTTAAGAAGAGGAAGAAGAAAAACGTAAAGGTAAAAAATTATGAACAACGAAGTGACACCAAATACGTATTTATCAACAAGTGAACCTGAAAATCAAATGAATAAAAAACCTGATGAACAGAACAGACTGGTGAATGTAATAGAAGCAGGGGCATGGAAAGAGAGCAGACTGACAATTCTTGGGGGAAAAAGGTTGTGGGGGGTGTGGGAAGAGATTGGACAAAGAGCTTACACCTATGGATGAGGTCAGTGTGGGGGGGCAGGAAGGCCTGGAGTGAGGTGGGAACCGGGTGGAGGGGAGCTATGGGGAAAAAAGAGGAACATCTGTAATAATCTGAACAATAAAGACTTATAAATATAAAATAAAAGGACATGAAGAAAATACACAAAATTGCTAAGAGTTTAGAGGTACAAAGGGGAATTTTCACACACTATTCAGCTACTTAGAATAACTTGTTGTCACTGAACATGAGTTTTCATTTATGTAAATGGGAGATAATAATAGTAAGCACCTCACAAAGTTCCTTTTTTAAAACTGAGATATAATTTGCTCACCACAAAATTCACCTCTTTAGAGTGTACAATTCAGTGTTTTTCAGTATATTCACAAAGTTGCAAAACCATCACCACTATTCAATCCAGAATAGTTCATTACCCCATAAAGAAACCCCATACCCATAGCAGTCACTCCTTATTCTACCTTTTTCCCAGACCCTGGTAACCACTAATCTACTTTCTGCCTCTACAGATTTGACAACTCTGAAC
>PVJN01038602.1:0-20257 GCA_004026805.1 Lasiurus borealis
TTCTCAAATTAATCTGTCCAATTCAATATAGTCCTAATCAAAAGCTCGATAAAAATTTTGGGAGCAATTCAGAAGCAAATTTAAAGTTTATATATAAATGCAAAGCTATAGCATAAACAAAAATACTTTAAAAATTGTTCCCTTGCCTAAGCCGGTTTGGTTCAGTGGATAGAGCATTGGCCTGCGGACTGAAAGGTCCAGTCAAGGGCATGTATCTTGGTTGCGGGCACATCCCCAGTAGGGGGTGTGCAGGAGACGGCTGATGGAAGTCTCTCTCTCATCGATGTTTCTAACTCTCTATCCCATTTCCTTCCTCTCTGTGAAAAATCAATAAAATATATTTAAAAAATATTGTTCCCAACTTTATTGAGATATGATTGATATATAACATTGTGTAAATTTAATGTATATAGCATAGTGATTTGACGTATCTATATATTGTAAAAACGAACATAATAACATTAGTTAACACATCCAACATGGTTACAATTTGTGTGTGCTGAGAACTTTTAATATCTACTTTTAGTGACTTTCAAATATACAATACAATAATGCTAACTATAATTATTATACTGTACATTATATTCTTAAAACTTATTCATGTTGTAAATGGAAATATATATATATATATATATATAATTAGCATATTGCACTTTTATTATTATATGTATATAATAATAAAAGTGCAATATGCTAATTAGGCTGGATGTCTTTTTGGACGAAGCTGAGGCTGCAAGTGCCAAGGCCCTTGCATGAAATTCATACATTAGGCCTCTAATATATGTAGAGCTTTCACGTCCTGATTTTAAGAATTTTTAAAATGGTATTGCAATCACACGGAGTATTGGTGTGAGGAGAGGAAAAAAGTAAATAAACCCAAAATACATCAGAAATAAAATCTCCAGAAACTTGACTTTCATCAACAATGCAACACAAATCAACGGGGAAAGGGAATTCAACAGATGATACTGGAACTACAGGGTAAACATACAAAATAAGATTAAAATGCTACCTCACACAATATACAAAAGTTAATTTGAAATAGATCACAGACTGACCCATAAAACCTAAAAATATAAACTTTTGGTGGAATCCACGAGAAGATATTTACTACATTGGAGTAGACAAAAATTTTCTTGTGAGGCTATTTAAAGATATGGCCATTTAAAAAAAAAGATAACTTTGGTTTCATCAAAAGTAAATACTCAAATTTCTGTTTAAATATGAAGTATCACCTACCCTATGTCCTAATAATTTCACTTTTAAGTACTCATTCACACAAGATAAAAGAAGAAATCTGTACATAAAAAGAGTTACATAAGAATGTAGCTGCTTTATACATAACAGTCACAATCTAGAAGCTACAGAAATGTCCAACAAGTAAATGGACAATATAGGTGTATACTTTATAATATTACTGAGCAGTTTACAAATTAACATCTAATTTAATCAACAGCATGGGGCAATCTCTAAAATGTTATTTTGAACACACACACAAAAATAATGAACTATATTGTGATTGAACAATAAATGTGACAAGAAGGAATAAATTATCCTTATAATTGAATAACATGTAAAATAAGATGACATATCTGTGGCCCAAATTTCCCTTCATTGTAAATCTACACAAGAAAGGCAGAAGATGTCTCCGGAGAACTTCATAATGTCCTCTCAGATAAAATTATTTACATTACAGTGTTTCTCGTTCTGCATTGATGATGCCATATAAAGTACTGAGATGCCTAAGAGAAACACAGAGTTACGTGTAGTTTAGTTGCTTTCTCTCAGTCTGACAATATTTCTGGGCTTCTCCTGTGTCTAAAACCAACTTTGTCTTCTGAATATCATTTAGGAAATGGACCAAGGGACATCTTTGTTGATCTGAGTTCCTGATGCACACATGGAGGGGAGCAGAGGGAAAGGAGGAAGGGGCGAGATGAGGAGTCCTGAGAAGAATTTGGACTAAGTGTTGAGTTTGGAGTTTTGGCATTTCCTTGTTTAGGTATATATATGCTCCCATTAATTCATCTCACGACAAGTCAAGTTTGGGTTGGTGTTTTTCTTGTTTTGTTTGGTTGGGAGTGGGGCAGTGTGTGTGTGTGTGTGTGTGTGTGTGTGTGTGTGTGCGCGTGCGCGCGGTAGAATGTAAAGAAAAATATCTACTCATGAGCCCGTGATTCTTTCCAAGTTCTTATCACAAAATTGAATTCCAGATGAACAATGTGGCATTTTTATAAAAAGAAATGGCTGTTGAAGTTGTAAACAAAAGTCTCTAGTAAAGTTGTATTTATAGTGTTCAGACCTTTGATACCCATATATTCCTGCTAAAACCAGCAAATTTGTTACCAATTAAAACTTCCTTTGCAACCACTGTATTTCACTTGAGCCAAGGACTTAAATTAGGAGGAGCCATAATTGATATAATTTATCCTAAACTCCTGGGACAAATGCTAATAAAAGGGATCTTTGGACCCTTCCTGGTCCTGAATATATTCTTCTCTAAAATCAAGACTTCTCCTTCTATTCATCCCTGTTTAAATAACTATAAATAGGGGACGGAAAGTAAATGCATGCCCTTTCAGGTATATATTCTATGGCTCTGCCTTCTGAGGTAAAAAGCCTCCAATTAAGGACCTCAGTTATATATCTTAATATATATAAAGCCAGGGACCATCACGACTGAAACAACCAGATGGATGACAGAACAACAAGGTGCATGGGGTGACAAGGCTGGCAGGGGGGTTATTGAGGGATGACCAGGTCAGCAGGGGAAGTAGTTGGGGGTGACTAGGCTGGAAGGGGAGGGCAGTTAGGGGCAACCAAGAAAACAGAAGAGGGGTAAGGGGGAAAAACAGGCTAGCAGAGGGGGGAAGTTGGGGGCAATCAGGCTGGCAGGGGGGCAGTAGGGGCAACCAGGCAGGCAGGCAGGTGAGCAGATAGGAGCTGTGGTCCTGAATTATAAGAGGCATGTCCAAATGCTAGCAGTCAGACATCACCCAAAGGGTGCTGGATTGGAAAAGGTGCAGACTGGGCTGAGAGACCCCCAAAGGCACAAATTTTATGTACTGGATCTCTAATATATATATAAATCCTATCTAATAAAAGAACAGTATGCAAATTGACTGTACCTCCACTATACCCACAAGCCATGCCACCAGCCAATCAGGAGCAAGTATGCAAATTAACCCAACCAAGATGGCTACAGCCATAGAGAGAGCCCCAGTGATGGAGGAAGCCAAGCTTTCCACACACCCTGGCTGGCCCAGGCTTCCACCTAAGGCTATAAAGTTTCAATTATAGAAGATAAATAAATTCCAACAGAAATGACTGCCACCATGGAGTAAGCAGAAGGCTTAGCTCTGCTCCAGGCTACAGTTTCAGTTGTAGAAGATAAATAAATCCCAGATACCAGGGCCTCTGCTTGGCCCCCTGTGGCCAGCCTGCAAACCGCCACAAATTCCTTGCCCAGGCTGCCCCACACTCCAAGGGAACACCCACCCTGATCTAGGACACCCTTCAGGGCAAACCAGCTGGTACCCACCCATGCACCCATGCACCAGGCCTCTATCCTATCTAATAAAAGAGTAATATTTAGATTGACCATCACTCCAACACACAAGATGACTATCCCCAGGTGAATACAAAATGGCTACCACAAGATGGCCAGCAGGGGAGGGCAGTTGGGAGGGACCAAACTGTCAAGGGAGGGCAGTTGGGGGTGATCAAGCCTGCAGGGGAGGGCAGTTAGGAGTGACCAGGCCAGCATAAGAGGGCAGTTAGGGGTAAACAGGCTGGCTGGGGAGGGCAGTTATGGGCAAACAGGCTGGCAGGGAAGCAGTTAGGCATCAATTATGCTGGCAGGGGAGTGGTTAGGGATGATCAGGCTGGCAAGCAGAAGTGGTTAGGGCAATCAGGAAGGCAGGCAGGTGAGCAGTTGAGAGCCAGCAGTTCTGGATTGTGACAGGGGTCCCAGATTGGGTGCAGACTAGGATGTAGGACACCCCCCCCCCTGCACAAATTTTGTGCACCAGGCCTCTAGTATATATTTATATATTTCAGAGCAGAAGAGAAAGATAGAAACATCATGATAATAAAAAATCTTTGATCAGCTGCTGTCTGCATATTCCCTACTAGGGATTGAGCCCATAACCTGGGCATGTGCCCTGACTGGGAATGAAACCATGACCTCCGCACCAGTCTAGCAAGATGACAATTACTTTCAATTACAGAAAATTTGGTCTGTCCACCATTTCCATTATCTCCTATTAAAAAAAAAAAAAGAACCTTTATTATGGTGAGCCTCCAGAGGAAGAGCACAGAATCCTAAAAATTTAGACAAATAAGACTTGGCTTTCCAAATTGTAAATTCAGAAAAAAGAAAATTTGTAAAGGAAAAAAAGAAAATTCACATTGGAGGACACCAAAATGCAATTCTGCAGCTGCCTATAAAACCTGGGAAAGTATGTTAAGTGTGTGTCCTAACAAGAAGTTAGATAGAAACACAAACTGTGCACACAACAGGATATGCTTTTGATTTCCATGTCGTTTCAGCTCCTGCTATTTTTAGGCCCACAGATACATACACAGGTGTTGGATCGAGGAGCAGCTGAACCAGAAGGGGTCCAGGCTCACTGGAGTTTATCAGAAAGGATCAGAGCTCCATGAACAGGATCTGGAAATTCCAAGGGTTTATGACTGTCATTGCTGGCGCTTTCAGAAGGCAAGCTGTTCATCTTCTGATGCTTCACTTTCTGTTGTCCTATGTTCCCTATATTTGGGGAGTGCAAGGCCATTGTCATTGGGGAACAACATTCAATGTGATTTATTGTTGTGCTGCTGATATTTAGACTTTGGATGCTGTGTATTGTTGTCAAAAGCACAGATTTCTATATGTCCTGGTGTATTCTGATGCTCTCAATGATCTGAACCAGAAAGACTGGGGAAAGTGGATAGCAATGTGTAGTAGGCTGTAAAAGACAATTTTAACTCCAAGGTAAGGGGCTACAAATGTTCATCAAGATCATCCTCTTGCCAAAACCGGTTTGGCTCAGTGGAGAGAGCGTCAGCCTGTGGACCAAAAGGCCCCAGGTTCGATTCCCGTCAAGGGCATGTATTCTGGTTGCGGGCATATCCCCTGTAGCGGGTGTGCAGGAGGCGGCTTATAGATGTCTCTCTCTCATAGATGTTTCTGGCTCTCTATCCCTCTCCCTTCCTCTCTGTAAAAAATCAATAAAATATATTTAAAAAATCATCCTCTTTTCTTGAAACACAACTTAATCTGAAAACTTTATTTTTCTCATAATAAAAAAATCTAAGGACTTTTAATAATCATAAAGGCTATGGATAATCTCTTAGCAGTCTCAAGGCCTCCATCCCCAGCAAAACTTAAATTTCTTCCTCTCTCTCTCCTCCTGCCCATGCCTCCACTGATAAAAGGGTGATATAAGTGTTCATCATCTCCATTTTTTCTATCACTGCCTCTTTCACCATCTAACATATACCCATACACAATTCTGCTCAAAAATCTTATAATATTATCTCTTAAATATTGGTAGTAGAATAGTAGTAGCTTCAACAGCATTTTTCTTTATGAAGTACACTTGGAAATACATATATATTATATATTATATTATAATATTTACATATTGTGTATATAGATATACAAACATATCTGAATATTCTCTTTTCACTGCAAAAAAAAATAAAAAATACAGATTTCCCCCAGTCTTTGCATGTGCAACATCAAACTCCCAATGGCATTGTTCTGGTTTTCCTCAAAAGGGGGCGGTAAATGCAATGTCATCATCCCTCCTGTTAACTGCTCAATATTGTGCTAGGCTAAGACATATTACACAAGGGTGGAGATGGGTAATGGTGCCTGATCTTGGCCAGTGTGGATCCCATTACAGGGGATTAGGTTGACACTAATGGGGTTGATTCTGCAGCCTGTTCATCCTCTGTCTGCCAATAGTCAGAGTGAGCAGCCAGAGAACAGAATATCTGAGTGTTCCTGCCAAGACAACTGCAATAACTGAGGCTTGCTGCTATCGGTGCCTCTTCGGAATGGAGGCAGAAGGTACCTCGAACAGGAGAATGGCAACGGCAGGGTTTTCGGATACACCTGGTGTCCATGAGCAGAGAATGTCACATGTCTTGTTCTGTGGTAAACGCCTCTTGTTTTGGGGAAGGTTAATTCTCACCCAAGTATACCCCTCAGGCTATAAAGGTTGACTTATGGGAAAGCCCAGGTAATATTACCACATGTTTAATAAATAACATTTCTGCTAAGGTCATGAAACCTTTTCCCTGTATTTTGGTGTGCTATAGATAAAACTGCATTGAGGTTTGTTTGTTTTTTTTTGGTTTTTTTTTCCTGGCACAAAATCTAGCAAAGATACAGAATTTGTGCCCCAAATGAAAAGACTTTCTATGCTTCCTCATGAGCCTCCTTTGGTTCTATTAGTTGCAGCCAGAGTTGGTACCCACTACAATGGTACCTGGAGATACGAGTGCCCTAACATACGAGATTTTTGAGATATGAGCCGTCGAGTGAGCGATTTTTGCTTTAAAATACGAGCAACATTTGAGATAGGAGTAATCGCGAGGATTGGCCAGCTGCACACACACGACCCACCAGTTTACCTCGACTGGAACATCTCATAGTTTTCCACGCCTCAAGATTACGGAACGAACTATATAGATACCAAGGACCAATTCTCAGAAACAAGAAGGAAGGACAATCATGTGCAAAAGCTGCTTCTACATGGTTAGTCTCCCAAACTCTCAGGATGTCACAGAACTATTTGACAGCCCACACTCTTTGATTTATTTTCTAAGAGAGAAAAAAAAGTGGCTTGTCTCAAAGTCAGAAAACCAAATAAATGATAGCGTCCTAATTGGATAATTGGCATTTCAGATTCAGGTCCTTACATGTCACTGTATTGCCCCCCCCACCCTGCCCAGCCTTAATGAAATAATTAAAACTGCCACCCTGTCATATTAGTATTTCTTAAAATGAGAACAAAATGTTAATAGAATTAAAAAATAACATTTTAATATTTTTAAAATGTCTATTATGTGCCAATTACTTTATGAAGTACTTAAATGTCATTATTTTAATGTAAATATTTACATATCATTTCAGTATTTTACTAGAAATTTTTATACCAATTTCTGAGCCCCCACTCAATTTTTGGTATCAGTAACTATGACCATGACAAAACACCTTTTTCCTTACGAAATATAGTGTATTATTCAAAAAAATTTAATGAGAAAGTGAGGCAAAGTCTCTGACTTTCAAATACAACCATATCATATAGAAATTCATATATATATATATATATATATATATATATATATATATATACACACACATACATACAGTGGTACCTAACATATCAGATTTTTGAGATATGAGCCGTTGAGCGAGTGATTTTTGCTTTGAAATACGAGCAACATTTGAGATAGGAGTAATTGTGCAGATTGGTCCGCTGCACATGACCCACCAGTTTACCTCGACTCAAGCGTCTCATATTTCCCATGCCTCAAGGTTACGGAACGAATTAAACTCGTATCTCGAGGTACCACTGTATATAAATTTTACTACTGTTATGAAGTAGCAACAAAAATAGTTTTATGGTTGGGGGTCACCACAACATGAGAAATTGCATTAAAGGGTCACAGCATTAGAAAGTTGAGAACCACTGGGCTAGGGAGAGGAAACCAAGTGTTTCTGCATGTCCCACTTGGGGGAAGCCGAGTATTGCCTTGTGCCGAGTATTACCAGGTATGCAGGAAATTTATTGTTAAATGGCCTGTTGCAGGGGAGAGGAAGCTGAGTGTTGCTACATGACATCATTACCTGGTGCCAACAGCCACCATTTGGGCTGGGTTGGGCTGTGGGCTGCATTTTGTGCCATGAGGTCTTGGCAGTGTAGGCTGTGATTTGGTGGGCTGTTGCTCTGGGCAGGGGGGGTCTGTGTCCCACTTGGGGGAACTGAGTGTTACATTGTGGGCACCAGGTCTGTAGTGCCGTTTCTATGTAAATGGCCAGTGCATGTCATGGCAGCTCCTATGTTGAGCATCTGCCCCCTGGTGGTCAATGCATATCTTAGCAACTGGTCAGACAGTTGGACAGTTAGACACATAGCATATTAGCCTTTTATATATATACTAGAGGCCCAGTGCATGAATTTGTGCACAGTGGGGTTCAGCCAGCCTGCCCTGATGGGGGTCCATTGGACCAGGACAGCTGCGGGGGGAGGGAGGGAGGAGGGGAGATGATCGGGACCCAGATCATGCTGATTGGCTGCCACACTGCACATCATAGCCACCATTCATTCTGGTCATTCTGCTGTTCTAGTCACTGGGCTTTTATATATATAGATGTGTGTGAGTGCGTGCGCACACTCATCTGGGAGAAATACACTTGCAGTTCTTGTATTGGAGGTGAGAAGAGATGAACACAATTAACAAAAGGTTAATACTATGCCTATATCTGTTCTTACATACAATTTTAATTCTTTAAAAAATTCACATACACCTAAATACCTTTTATTAGCAATTTCTATTTTTCAAAATATTTTTTAGTTAGATGATTTCCTATTTCTGTCAAAAAACAACATCATATAAGTGGGCAAAAATTACTATTTTACTGTTTAAAGAGAAGAAGAAACAGTCAAATAGAAATCAAACATACTTGTATGAGTTTGGGAGTAGCCCATACGACTGATTTCCTTTTTTAATGCTGTAATCTCTTTATCACGTTTCCTTCTGAACTGCAGTCTTACTATATCATATGCCACTCATTACTCTCTCTGGTCTGCAATAAAGAACCTCACTAAACAATCCCAGAGTATATGTATGTGTGGCTAGAATGAGGTCACTATAATGAAAGAGGTTATTTTTGTTTGTTTTTACTAAAAAGTTGAAATGTGTGCCTTTTGGGATCAACGTTAGAAGGCCACTTAACTTTTTCCTCCCATAGTTTTAAAGGCTCCATTAGCAACTAAGATATAGCCGTGTCAGTGCCTTAGACATTTTAACTGGCCAGTGCCAATAATCCGGTCCCACTTTGTTAGCATCCAGTTAGATAAAGAGCACACACGTTATAACATCCGATGAATAATCGTTACACAGATATTAAAGAACTGGAAGGACAAAAACAGACACTGAAGTTCCATGAACTAGCAACTGCAGAAGCAGATGCTACTACTCCAGCACTGGGAGACGTTGAGGGCCAGGCTGAAATAACTGAAGTAGAATCTTGGAGAAGAGGCCCCGTGGCATTGGGACTCTGAGAAGGGGGCATTGCTTGGGTATTATTGGGGCCTCCGGACCTCAGGGGAAGGTCCCTAAGGAGATGGGATTTAGAATGGGAGAGAGATATCGCTCATGAAGCTGGTTCTCTGATTGCTGCAAACACTAACGTGGAATTTGCTGCTTCAGCTGTGACCAACTGCTGCGTTCTTGAGGAAGCTGCTAACAGGAATAGAAAATGTCTTCTGCCTCCAACCTTTTAGTCTCCCCGTGGTACCGCCACCCCTGCATTGGAAGAACCTGGCAGAACTCAGCTGCAAAGAGAAAACATGTTTTGTGATATCTCAGTCTTGGCATCACAGAGTGTGAAAGGGTCGGTTTGAAACGGAGGGACCAGGGCTTATTAACTGTCACACATAAATAAAATGTAAAGAAATTGTGAAGATATTTTGCTAGGTTATTTCACCAGTATTTATTCTCCCAATTTCCCAGAGGGAAGCTCAATTCTGCAGCTGCATATCTAAGGGCACAAAATACTTACTAATGAATTTCAGTGGTTTTCAACTCTGGCTAAAGATTATAAACACCTGAAGTCCTTTTTTTTTTTTTTTTTAATGTGAGGGCCCACTCTCAACAAATAGAAGTGTGAACTAGGTATTATTGTGTTGTTTTTTAATTTACAAAGTTATTGTCATGTCCAACCAAAGTTAAGAATCATTGATAAAACTAGATCAAATGAAGAAATATAAATTGTCAACAGTAATGCAACTCAAAAATAAGTAATACATGATTCAACATCAATTATAAAGAATTCAAAATGTGCCAGATATGTTTTTACCCAACAAGTTGACAGGATTTCTTTTTAATGTAATCTCTTTTATTTGATGAGCATTTAAAATATATATACTTTCATTTATTGAACTAAAAGTTAAGACAATACTTATGAAAAAAATTATCTGTTATTTTACAAAAACAAAACAAAACCAAAAATACTTAAACTGATATACTACTTGAGTCAGAGATTTTACTCTTAGAGATTCATTCTAAGAATGTTCATTGTTTATTTACCAAATTTTAGTGAAAGACTACCATGTGCTCGATGAAATTAAAAGAATTGGGAACATAGCAAGAAAAACAAAGATAATGCCACTAGCAATATCGAGTTTGTATTCTAGAGGGCAAAGGTAGAAAAATGCAGTACTATTCAGATAATATAGCACTTTAATGAAAACCATTTCAAACAATAGGTTCAGAACAAAGTTACATTAAATAGGATAGTCAGGGATAGTCTCTGAGGAGCTGATATTTGTAAAGTCAATCCAAGCAAATTTGTTACAGTTGAAGAACAGGAAGAAGTTTAATGTGACCAAATTAAACAGAGGGCAAAAGAAGTAGGAAAGAAAGAGTTATTTAGGAACTAGCTCAAGTAGAGCCTCAAAGGCCACCATAAGGAGTTTGAACTTTATTCTAAATCCAATGAGAAATAATTTGGAGAGTTTAAGAGAAAAGTGGCATAATCTAATTTTAGTTTTAAATGTCACTCTGGATGCTGTGATGGGGAAGAAGGGGGTGGCAAGTGTCAAAATACGGGAACTAGCAAGAACAATTCAGAGCTATCCAAGTGAGAGATGAAGGTGGTTCAAACTAAAGTGGTTGTTGCAGAAGTGGAAAAAGCAGACATATAGAACTTATATTTGAGATAATGGATTAGATAATGAATGAGTAAAATATAGTTATAGTGACCAATTGTGGTTTAAATAATTAGATGGTATTGCTGTTTACTGAGATGGGATACTAAAGTGGAAAAAAAAGCGTTAAAAGAAAAATTAAGAAATTGTTCTGCAGAATTTATATTTTGTAGCATACCCCAATATGATCACCAATAACATAGCTTGGCCATGGGGAGAGCAGAAGTAAAAGCATTACTTTGGAGCCCTTAGGAAACAAGGATAATAAAAGATTCTAAAAACCTCTTTACAAAGACATTCACTATAACATTTTTTTGTAATGGAAACCTTTGTAAATAATACACATAAACTAATTACTAAAATTCTGCGGTACAACAAAAATATATATTGTATGCCAATCTGACAAAAAAAATAGGTATAATTTTTATTCACTCACATCAGACAGCTGTTATAGTGTTGGCTATTGAATTTTTAAATTTGAGAATATAAAGCAAAAGAGGTCAGTGACTATTTAGTCAGGGAATGTATGTCTCAAATATTCTTGTGACTGTAATTCTCAGCTGTAAGATTTCTAAAATAAATAAATGCCTCCTGCATATAAGGAGCTATCAAAAATAATAATGAATTAATAACTAATTAGTAATAAAAATAATAAGTACAGAAATAAATTAAACATGGCACATTGAAATAAATTCAGGATTTAAAAGATGAGCTATTTTTCTGATAGCCTTTCATTCCCTTTTCTCGCCAACCTGCCAAAATCAATCTTATCATAGAAGAGAAGGGGACAACAAGAAAGAAAAAAGGAAAGAGATAAAATGGAAGAGAAAGTTTCTTATTTATTTGATATATTTTGAGATAGCAAAGAAACAAAAACAGGGGACAACAAGAAAGAAAAGAGGAAAGATATAAAATAGAAGAGAAAGTTTCTTATTTATTTGATGTATTTTGAGATAGAAAGAAACAAAAACAGGGCAAAACTATCTTTTTATACATTATTCTCTTTTTTTCTAACACATGATTTCAAAAACACAACTAACAATAATTTCATTAATTAATCTCAGGGTTCATGAACTTTAGGCATATTTCCCCTAGCTTGCAAACAATCTTTATGAATAATGAAGACCCCGTGTTTAAGTAATCTATCATCAACCTGCAGCGATTGTTGGAGACTCACCTGAATGAGGCCTGTGCCAACACCAAGTCCTCCACTGTGCTTGTGGAGCTTGGCACAAGCCTACCTAGTGCTGGCCTCAGTGCCGAGTCGCAGTCCCGTGGCCCTGGTGATGGCCTCTGAAGCTGGGACACCGGAGCCAACTCAGCCTGGGTCTATACTCTCACCCCGACTCTCCCCCTCAGTGGCCTGGTTCCCATTCCTTGGTAGCTCGATTCCCAGTCCCTTACAGTATGGTTTTTACTTCTGTGGATTTCACGAAAACTTCAAAGTGGCCTCACTTTGCAAATAGAGCTATTTAATTCCCTAAATTAGCCCTCCCTCTCTATCACATAGTAGACATATGAGTTTTCCTAGAGATACTTTTTTATATTCTTCTATATATTAAAGAAAAAGGAATGAAAATCCTGTATAAAGTGATTCAGAAAGAGAATGTGACAGTCTCTTCATTATATCAAAAATATTGAGAGATTATCCTTCACATATGTGCAGATGCTATCTATATAATATAAGCCTAAGTGACCGTTATGGTGGAATGATGAGAACAACCAGTTGCTATGATACACACTGACCAGCAGATGGCGGACGTTCAATGCAGGAGCTCCCCCTTGGTGAGAACTGCTCCACAGGGGGAGAACTGCTCAGCCAGAAGCTGGGCTCATGGCTGGCAAGGATAGCAGTGGTGACTAAGCCTTTCCCGCCTCTGTAGTAGCACTAAGGAGCAGCAATCTGAATAGTAAGAAGCAGTGAGCTGAGCAGTAAGTAGCAGCAAGCAGGTGGGTGGTAAGGAGTAAGGGGTCCCAGACTATGAGATGGCATAGGTTGGGCTGAGGGATCCCCCCGCCCCAGTGCTCAAAATATACAATAAATCCACAAGCAGTATCTCAGTCCTACAATTCTGTAATAGTTACTAATTCTCATCAATTATTACATAGACACTTTAAAATTCTGGATTCATCCCAGGTTCATGAAAACACTGTACAGTTCTCTTAATGTAGTAGTGTAAACGGTGTTCCACACACAAAAACCTCATAGAATGTGGAAGAATCTGCTCATACTCCAAAGCTACTTTCATCAACTAACAAATGGAATAAAACAAAATGACTGGGAAAAGAAAGAACTGAAAAACAATTGCTCCTTAACTCAGCTCAAACTCTTGAAATTTAAAAAACAGAGAACAATTTAAGTAAACTCCCAATAGAAATGAAATATCCATTTTATTAATTCACTTGTTGAGTGAATTCTATAGTGATTACAGAGCTTATCTTCTGTGCAAAATGTTATGAAAAACACAAAGAAGTCTTACCTCATCTTATCCTTAAGAAGTTGAAAATCTGGCTGAACAATCTAAACATCTATCCTATCTAATAAAAGAGTAATATGCAAATTGACCATCCCTCCACTGCACCCACAAGCCATGCTTAGCAGCCATGCCCACCAGCCAATCAGGAGCGAGTGTAGAAATTAACCCAATCAAGATGGCTACGGGCCACAGAGAGAGCAGGAGGGAGGCTTGGGTTGCCCCTGGAGTAGGAGGAAGCTAAGCTTTCTGCACACCCTGGCCAGCCCAAGCCTCCACTTAAGGCAACAAAGTTTCAATGGCTGCCGCCACCTAGTGAGCAGAAGGCTTGACTCTGCTCCAGGCTACAAAGTTTCAACTGTAGAAGATAAATAAATCCCAGATACCAGGGCCTTGGCTTGGTTTGCCAGGGGACATGGCCAGCCTACCCCACACCCCAAGGGAACACTGACCCTGATCTGGGACACCCTTCAGGACAAATCAGCTGGCCCCCACCCATGCACCAGGATTCTATCATATCTAATTAAAGAGCATTATTCAGATTGATCATCACTCCAACACACAAGATGATTGCTCCCATGTGGACACAAGATGACCACCACAAGATGGCCAGCAGGGGAGGGCAGTTGTGGGCAATCAGGCCAACAGGGGAGGGTAGTTGAGTGTGACCAGGCCTGCAAGGGAGAGAAGCTGGGGGTAATCAAGCCTGTAGGGGAGGGCAGTTAGGAGTGACCAGGCCAGCAGAGGAGGGATCTTGGAGGTGACTGGGCCTGCAGGGAAGGGCAGTTGGGGATGGAAGGAGAAACCAGGCCTGCAGGGGAGGGCAGTTAGGCATCAATCTGGCAGGGGAGCAATTAGGCATCAATCAGGCTGGCAGGGGAGTTGTTAACAGGTTATCAGGATGGCAGGAAGAAGCAGTTAGGGACAATCAGAAAGGCAGGCAGGTGAGCAGTTGGGAGCCAGCAGTTCTGGATTGTGAGAGGTCCTACCTGGATCAGGCCTAAATGGACAGTTGGACATCCTTCAAGGGATCCCAGATTGGAGAGGAGCAGGCTGGGCTAAAGGATACCCCTTCGTCACCCCTCCCCTCCCCTCCCATGCACAAATTTTGTGCACTGGGCCTGTAGTATATACATAAAAGCCTAAGCAATGGTCCAACCATTTGACTGTGTGACCAATAGCTGTGATGCACAATGATTACCAGGAGACAGATGCTTAATGCATAGGCATGGAAACATGGAACAGACTGTTGAATCTCAGAGGGAAGGAAGGAGAGGAGGGTGGGAAAAGATTAACCAAATATCTTATATGCATGCTAGAGATCCAATTGATAGATTTTTGCATTGATGGGGTCCCTTGGCCTAGGCTGTGGGGATCAGGCCAAAACTAGCCTGGTGCAGTAGGGTCCCTTGGCCTGGCCTGTGGAGATTGGGCCAAAACTGGCAGTCTGACATCCCCTAAGGTGCCCCAGATTGCAAGAGGGCTCAGGCCAGGCCAAGGGACCCCACCAGTGTATGAATCCATTCACCAGGTCTCTAGTTGGAATATAAATGGATCAAAAGAAGCAAAACAAATAACTGATACATAAAAAAAGAGACATAAATGTATAAGCTATAAGGGAAAAGGTGATTATTGTAGATTGAAATTTAGAATAAAAATTATTTTTGGCAGAGGTAAATATAAGATTTATTCATTCATATAATCTACCTCTTTAAGTCCACTTTGATATGTTGTAGGGTTTTTTGTTTTTGTTTTTTATTTTGCTACTCCTAGATAATATCAAGATGAATAGAAGACTATCTATACCCCATAGATATAAACTAATCTTCAAACATTTTTGTTGTGTGGTGTATTTGACTTTGAACCAGAATTTAGAGAAGTTTAAGAAAAGAACTACTGTTATATCAGGAGATAGCAGAGAAGATATCACATAAAAAGTGACATTTGAGCCACTGTCAATGATAAATAAGAGCATCCTGAATAAACCACAACTTAACATTTGTGTCATAAAATATTGGTCATTGCCTATGGTTGTCTCCTGGGAGAAATATACATTAAGTATTGCAAATGCTACAAAGGTAAATAAGAATTGGGTCATAAGTCCCTTGTATTAGATATTAATAATTTTTAAATTTATTATATAAACTTTGGAACTGAAGAACTTAAGATTGAATTGGTGGGATTAACAGTTTAAATGATCAGGCCGACGGCACTGCAGAAAATAGGCTAGATGAGGTAAAAAAGGGATAATAGTCAGGAAATGTGTTGGACACCTCAGATGAAATGCTTTAGATCCCTTTAGATTCAGCCAGCTCTGCATGGCTTTGTCTGATCTCAGAGGTTTATAATCTGACAATACTTTCTCACAGGGCCTTGTCTGTTCATATGCCAAGTCCTAAGGCTTTCCTATTGACTTCTGTGGTTCCACTAGACACCCATCTTTGTGTAACTCCAAAGTGTAACATTGCAAAAGCCCCTGAACCAATCTTACACTAATAGAAGATGGAACCAGGTTGATAAATTTTTCCAATATTTCCTTAATGTCTTCTCTTCCCATTCCTTCAATCGGGTTGTAGGCCACCTTAGGGGATGGTTTCTCAGTGTTGAGCAGTCACCCTTAGTGAAAGCCAACTAGGTATTCTGTCCACCAATTGGTTTTCTTTCCTTCTCTGATTTACTCTTACTCACTCCCACTCCCTATATTCCATTTAAAAATTTACTAGGTCCCTAGCTGGTTTAGCTTAGTAGATAGAGCATCAGATTGAAGGGTTTCTCATCATTGATGTTTCCATCTCTCTCTCCCTTTCCCTTCCTATCTAAAATCAATAAAAATATTTTAATAAATAAATAAATAAATAAATAAATAAGTAAAAATAAAGAATTACTAGGAGCTTTATTTTAACCGTAACAGTGAAGGAGGGAAGAGAATGGATTTAAGAGATATTAAGTAAATAGACTCAGCATGGCCTGGTTACTGACTGTATGTGGAGATATTAGGAAGAAGGCTAGAGATGCTTCTAAGATGGTAGGCTGGGTGATTTATTAGAGATTAATGCCATTAAACAGAATAATATATATATATATATATATATATATATATATATATATATATATATATATGTATATGAAGAAGAGCAGATTTGGAATGCAGAAATGTATAATTTTAAATAGAAGATAATTTATCATTGAGACAGAGCAGTCAAAAAGATTATTGGAGTCCTGGCAAGTGTCACTCAGTGGTTAGAACTTCAGCCCATCCACTGAGGATTGAGAGTTTGATTCCCAGTCAAAGGCATGTACCTGGGTTACAGATTTGCTCCCTGCCCCCTGGTCAGTGTGCCTGTGGAAGGTAACAAATTGATGTCTCTCTCTCATGTCAATCTCTCTCTCTCTCTCTCTCTCTCTCTCTCTCTCTCTCTCTCCCTCCCTCCCTCCCTCCCCCCCTCCTACCCCCCTACCCTCCCAGTCTTTCTAAAGAGCAATAGGGAAAATATCCTCTGATGAGGATTTAAAAATATATAAAAATAAATAAATAAAGATGATTGGAAATGGGAGTATTGGCGCTCAGAAAAAAATTGTTTAGTTTAGGCACTGTAATTAGGGAGTCATCCGCTTTAGACATCCAGGTAAACTCAGAGGAGAAAAGGATGCAGGATGAAACTCTTAGGTACTCTCTTATTAAGGAATATAAAACAAGGAAAAGTCAGAAAGAGTCTTACAAACAGTTGCAATGAGGAGTAAAGAGAATAAGAAATAATATAGGCTTGGAAACAAGGAAGGAAGGGATTTCAAGAAGAAAAAAATAAACTATGTTAAGTATGGCAAAGATATTAAAATAGACTGGAAAGTGTGAACTGGATTGAACAATGATGTCATTGTTGACTTAACAAGAGCATTTTTAGAAGTAGAATATGGTTGTTGGGGGGGGGAATCCATAAAATAAAAATAATAACTAGAAAAATGAAATGAGCCAAGAAAACTAAAATAACAAGTAGGCAAATATTATAGAACAAACATTTCCCAATCTTTCTCCCTCTTATTCCATCAGGACTTCCTCCACCAGTAATTTGCAGACCATTTAAAAGGAACAGAACAGCCAGGCTGGAAAACCCCTAATTGGAAAAAAAAAAGTTCTTATTGTTCTACAGATTTATTACTGTTTTTAATGGCTTTTCTTTTTTTCTTTTTTTCTTTTTTTAACATTCTATTTCCCACAGACACAATTTCTTTTTTTAATTCCTTTATGGAACTGGTAAAATCAGGAAGACTTACCTATTGTTTCACTTTTTTAAAAATGTCTTTATTGGTTAAGGTATTACATTTGTGTCCTTATCCCCACATTAACCCCCCCCCCAAATCCCCACCCACTCATGCCCTCACCCCCTTTGTTTCTGTATCCATTGGTTAGGCTTATATGCATGCATACCAGTTCTTTGGTTGATCTCTCCCTCTTATCCCCACCCTCCCATACCTTCCCTCTGAGGTTTGATAGTCTGATCAATGTTTCACTTTAAAGGTATATACCACTTTAAAGGTATTTCCACTGAGATATTAATCCATGGTATTTATTTATCTATTTATCTATGGGTTATGTTTTGGCAGAATACTGGGAGACCTTTAGACCCAGAGTAGAGCCATATTAAGATAGGCAGAGCCATTTCCCAGAACTACACTGGGATATATATTCAGGGTATGCATGATACTCAGAGCAAACAAATCCTAGCCACCTCCTCCCTACTTCCCCCTCTAGTTCTTACACCTCTAAAAAAAAAAAACAGCATATTTATCTTCATCTTTTTGTTTTTTTCAGGACATCTTTTGCTTTTGCAGTTCTTATTCAAACAGTCCTGTCCCACTTGAGGATGGGGGGGGGGCTAGTATCTAGTCAAGTAATTAGAGTATAAAATAAACAGAAATATAGATTAACATCCCAGGAATAGTTTTGTTCTTTATAGGCAAGGACAACATTTCTTATTGAAGCATAGGGATTTCTAGCATTTTAACATAATTCAGAACAATCAAAAGTATCTTTATGGAAATTGAATTCATAAAAGAAATTATTTTTATGATCCCAAAGTTATTGTTAAAGTACAATTAGAGAGAGTTTTATTCTGTCAGTGAACACATTGGATTGATTTGGAACATTACTGTGAGTGGTGTAAACAATATAGAACATTAGAGAATTCGTATAAAGTTTCTTTTCCCAGGAAAAGCAAACATGAACATATCAATATGTTAGAAACTATGGATAAGGCATGCAGGATCAAGTGTAGTAATTTGTAATGAGTAAAACAATATTATTAGCTTATTCCAGAAAAAATAAAATAAGATGGCCCTGGTCTGTAAAAATATATTCAAGCATGTTCTGAGCCCCTGGCAAAAATGAGAAAGAAAACCCAAAGTAAACATAAAACAACAGGAGAGAGATATTGGAGAAGCACAATACTTGACCTACTCAGGAATGAAAAAGAAAACTAAATCCCAATAGTTCTAAATCATACTAAACACTAGAAGTCTGTCTGGTTCAATAAGAAATATAGATCTTGCTTAGTAAAGAAAAAGCATAGTTCAAATTTGTGACAGATATACTAGTATATCTATATATAGATAGAAAGAGATAGAGATAACACATAAAGAGAAATAGAGATGAGATAGTGATAGAGATAGAGATGACAGAGATAGAGATAGATATAGTGTCAGCTTTGCTCATTAAACTAAGACTAAAATAATAATCGAAGCATTCCTTTAAAAATGCTAGTATTGAGGAATTACTTCTAGAACAGTTAAAATTAAGGTTCTCCTAAAATATGCCTTGTGAATATGGCTGTACAATAGTCCAAAAAATACTAGAAAACCTTATTCCAGTAACAACAACAACAAAAAAGATTATACATCATAACAAAGAAGGATTTATGCCAGGTATGCGTGGTCTGCTAAACATACAAAACAAATCATTATAAAACACTATTTGACTAAACTAATATATAGCAATGGATACAGAAAAAAAATAATAATTTGAAAAGAATTCAACATTCTTTCCCAATAAGAAGACGGAACCAACTAAGATTGATTAGGGAAAAACTCACAGCTAGCACCATAGTTCATACTGCAAATTTTCTAACTACTATAAGGAAAGAAAAGGGTTTCTGTTCTCACAACTTTTATTAAACACTAGTGGTTCTGTGCACGGATTCATGCACATTGAAAGGAAACTAATTAGAAGAACTATTTTAATATTGTTATTTGCCCTTTCTCCATAATAGAAATGTCAGAGATGAAATAAAATTAGTAAAATACATATGAAAATAATATATAAATTCATTAATAAATAATAACAACATTATATAAAAACAACAAAAAACATGATATAAAAACATTGACAAAAATAATGACTGATAAATTGATTAAACTTATTCTAATATTTCCCTGTATACCATATTAAGAGTAAAAACACTTTTAGAGTGCTTGACTAATTTTGCTTGTGATGAAGTGTGGGAACCTCTTTCCACATCCCGCATGGTTCAGGGTTCCCGGGTCGGGGTTCGGGTTCTGAAAGAGGCCGCACGCAAACGAAATGAGAGACTAGAAAACATTAATTTGGCAATATTGGGGGGCCAGGCGGGAGCCTTCCTCTAGTAGAAAGGACTGCCATTTGCTCTGGCATTTTTCTCCCTTTTATTAAGGCTTTGGGACACACCCCTAGCCTTTAGGCAGGAAATAACAGAAATTAACATGATACAAACAGATAGTTTCAACTAAACAATGAGTAATCAGCTCTGACCTTTCAGAGCAATTAAGGTTGGCCAGCCTTCTGGCTTCCTGTTTACATCCATTTAG
>PVJN01038603.1:0-20256 GCA_004026805.1 Lasiurus borealis
TAAATCCCAAGGGAGAGGAGAGAGGAGACAGTGGAGCGGCTCCTGGTCGGAGAGACAGACACTGAGGGAGCCCAGGGCACTCAGAGAGGAGTGAGTGTCCTGGCTTAGCCCTGAGCTAAAACCCTGGGTGTGGTGACAGCAAGTACATTTGGGTGTGGTGTTTGAAGGCTGTTAGAAAAATCATAAAAGAGAAACTGTGCAGAATCCAGCATGATGGGATATGGGCACTGCCTGGGAAGATTGAAGACCACCTAGCATAAGACCACATTTGCAATCGCCAATCTGTGTATGGTTCAGTACCTCCAACTATGGTTCAACAAGGCACATTGCAAGCTGTCCTCCTATTTCCCCAATCTTTCACAATCCTACAATCAAATTCACATTTCCTCTAGAGGTCTGTTGCCTGCAAGCTTACTCCAGCCCTCTGTCAATCCCATTTGGTTGCAAGGTACCACAGAGTTCTGAATGTGCCTGCACAGGTGAGAGCCATTGCTTCTTCCCCTTTCTTTCTCATCCCAAGCTTGGAATGAATTTGGCTAGATCTTCTCAAATTATATTTTGTATTCCTTGGTTAAACAGATGTAAAATTCATATCTACGAATTCTCATGAAGCTGTTTCCCATGTTCCTGAGACAATTCCCAGTCATTTCTTTTTAATATTGTTTCTCGCCTCTCAACCCCATAATCTGATTTTGCAACATTACTGGATCTAACGTTGTGGTTAAATCCTTATGACTAGTCTGCACCTCATTCAATGCTGGAGGGAGACAGATGAATGCAGAGACATAATTCAAAGGGACCCAGGAGTCAGGAATCCAGGTTGTTCTGCCTCCTCTCAGATGGTTCCAATTTTGCTAGTAGGACAGCCTTTGCCAAGGAGGGCATTAATTTTAACCATAGAAACCTGGCAAGTCAGACAATTCAGCTCGATGTTGCAATCCAGCATTGGGGACTATTAGTTTTGGATCTGATTTTAAGTGGTCTCAGAATACCGGTTACAAACAGAAAAGTTTTCCTGAAGCCAAGTCATACGGTGGCCCTGTGTTTCCTTATCTGCCTCTAGCCAGGCAACCTGGGACCAGAGCATGTGCTTCCCCCTGCAGCTGTCTAATCGCACGAGAGGCAGTCATCGGCTCTGGTGTTCTTGAATTTCATTTTCTTTTATTTTGTTCTTTCAATTTTTGCTTTTTTATTTCTTTATTCCCAAGCCAGTGCATGGCACTGGGAGGTGAGGGGGTGTAGGAAAATACAAGTAATTTGAAAGATCTTAAAAAGTCTCATATTTTCCATTTCATAGTAACCACTTTTAACAAAGTGGTGCCTATCACTTTAGAATGGGTGGTGCAGAGAGAAAGATACAGTGGGAGGGAGAGTTTTATGTGTATTTCTTATTTCCCTGGAATTGTTTCAAAGCAAAATTACCAAGGCCTGGCTTTGGTATTCACTTTATCTTTGCCCCAGATGGCTGGCTGGCTGGCTCCTGGAGGGGGCTGTCCAATCTTCCACAACCCTACAAGCAAATCTGCATCCCCTCAAAAGGATGGTGAAAAGCCACCTTTGACTCGACCTGTGTTAGCCACCTCCTTCTGACCGCAAGGCATGAAAATGAATTTTCTTAATAAAAATGGGTGTTCTTTTATGCGACTTGTGCCACATTTGCAATCACCAATCTGTCTATGGTTCAGTACCTCCAAGGACAAATCTCTCTCTCTATTTTTCTAATGCAAAATTCTTGGCTTCATTCAGCATTTGTGCTCTTTCTATGGATAGGTCAATCGCTCCCATCTTCCACATCCAAATTATGGCAGGAACAAATCTACTAGATGCTGCTACCTTTTTTTGAACAGAATGTTCTGAGCTAAGTGACCTCATTAATCACTGGCTAGTCTCTTGGCACATGTGTGTCTGCTCTGGTCCATTTATTGGCAGCCCTTGTTCAAAAAACAGATGAAGGCTTCTTTCATAAAAGAGACAAGTTGGGAAAGGTCTGAGTGGGTGTGGCAGACAGCATGACTAGAATTTCAGCAATGAGGTGGTCAACTAAAGAAGCAGCCGGAGAAGGTGAGGGGTTTAATGGGAAGGGATTTGGGAGGTGAAAATGACAGGACAGACCTCAGTGAAAGATCATTTAATTTCTGGTTTACATAAATGGGTTAGAGGGACAGCAGAAATATACTAGTAAAAGAGGTAGCTGGTTTGGGGATTTATTTTTAGGAATATCTAATTTAGAGAATGTGTGGAGCATCGAGGAGACATTATCTCTTTGTAAACATGAGTACACATCTAGAAGTGAGGGTAGAGGTCTGGCTGGAGTTAATGACCTGGGAATCATCACATGTAGAATGCAGATTTTAGTCTATTGCTTGGGAACCTATATTCTCTCAACCCTGGAATAAAACCAGATGGGGGCAAAAAGAAGGTGGCAAATTGAGTATTGAAGGGAGCACTATTTCTTTTTAAGTGTATTTCCCTTCATCAGATTTATAAGTTAACTAGAGGGCTGGTGCATGGATTTGTGCACATTGAAAGTAAATTAAATAGAAGGTGGTCGGCCATGTGGGACTGAGTGAGATGGGCTGGACATGCCCTGGAGCCAACTTCCCACAGTCCCTTTCGAGGTGGTGGCACCTAGGTTGATGCTGGGACTCGAAGGGCATCTGTGGAGTGAGCAGGGTCCCTCTAGAAGGTGGGGGTCCCTTGGCCAGATCTGTGGGGATCAGACCAGAACCTGCAGTCCAACATCCCCTGAGGGGTCCTTGGATGTGAGAAGGCACTCTGCAAAGTTGCTGTTGTTCTACAAAGTTGCTGTTGTTCAGCAGCTCCTGCATTGAGCATCTGCCCCCTGGTGGACAGTTGCTTTAGGCTTTTATATACACTGAGTGGCCAGATTATTATGATCTCTGAATGCATAATAATCTGACCACTCAGTGTGTGTGTGTGTGTGTGTGTGTGTGTGTGTGTGTATTTATTTATTTATAATTTATATATTAGAGGCCTGGTGCATGAATTCATGCATGGGTGGGGTCCAGCCAGCCTGGCCAGGGGGAGAGGACATGGGTGGTTGGCCGGCCTGCCTGCTGCTAGAACTCCTGGTTGAGGGGACAATTTGCATATTAGCTTTTTATTATATAGGATATACACTGAGTGGCCAGATTATTATGCATTCAGAGATCATAATAATCTGGCCACTCAGTATATATCCTATATAATGGTAGTATTAGTAGTAAGAATCAAGCATTCACCACCCCCCCTTCCACACCCCCCAAAAAAACCTTAAAAAATAATTGCATCACTATGATTCCTGATAGGGTCTAAGTCAAAGTGGCTTGTAGGATGAAGTAAGTAATGACAGTGCTGAGGAATTGCAGCTGCCAATGAGATGTATAATGGTGTAACATAGGAAATGTTACTATCCTATGCCATAGGAAAATCTGTATTCAGCTTGGTGGCGTATAAGGAGGAAGCAACTCTTTTTGGTAAAGGAAGTTTAAAATGCCCTCTTCCTAGCCACGGATCGAGGAGATTCATTATGGCAGGAAAATACAGCCTCCACA
The DNA here is from genome assembly GCA_004026805.1 of Lasiurus borealis. Lineage (NCBI taxonomy): Eukaryota > Metazoa > Chordata > Mammalia > Chiroptera > Vespertilionidae > Lasiurus > Lasiurus borealis. The sequence goes on from PVJN01038603.1 coordinate 3,555, forward strand.
GCAATGGCAGTTCCAGACTCAGGGCCCAGAGACAGAGAGCTCCAGTTTCACCCAGCCATTCCCACAGACCCCTGGAGGAGGCAGGTGGCCATTTGTAAAACAGCTTTATCAGTATTCGGCCCCCAAGGCTTCATTTTGAACAATGTGTAAGTGGAGCCTCAGAAGAAGTAAAGCTTCAATAACTGAATGCAGAAAGACTGCCAAAGGACACATAGAGACTATCTGGGTGTCATTATTTCTTAAAAGGTGAAAGGAAAAATTCCAAAAGAGCATGGAGATATTATAGGAAGTAGGGGGAGGTTGGACAGCACCTCCCCCACCTCCCAACCATCATCACTGCTGAGAACAGTTTTGAAATGATACAACTCTGTTTTTTAAACCCTAGTTTTATTATTTACGATGTATATTGACTTTGGACAAGTTTTAAGACTTCATCTGTGGACTAGAATGTTGCTTAATATTGTAGCAAAAACTGAGCTCATGTGTGCAAAGTTCCTGGCACATAGAAAGTATTGAAATATTTGCTATTATTATTTTTTTCTAAAAACTTTGTTAGTAAATACAAAAGCATCTGTAAGAACTCTTCTAGATTCTCTTATTAAGTTACTCATCACCATTTACTTCTCCTAAGTTTCAGTCTTTCAACCACAAAACCTTTCTTACTGAAATCATTTAGTTTCTTAGGAGACTCATCATACCATTTGAGGTGAATTGACTGCAGTTTTAAGGAGCAAATTTAATTACTTTCATTTTTCTTTAAGTCTTAAGTGATTGTTAGATTTAAACACATGTGAAAGATTCTATTTTGTGTGTGGATCTGGCTGTTACTTGATGACTCAGTGGCCTAGGTTTCTGTGTGGTAACTGGAGGGACTAGGAATATGTGGTTTGGTGGATGATTACACTATCACTGCTGCATGTTGGGGATATTTGGGCAATGTAGCATCTTGCTAGCAAATTCTTTCAAGTTCATTACTGCTGTTGCAAACTTCAAAAGGTCTTCACAGCCCTTTGACTGTTGGGTTTTTTACAAAAGCTAGAACCAGTCTAAAATAAATCACTAGGCATATGCTGATGACAGAAAATGACTGTAGAGTTATCTTCCCATTTAGGCTTTATTGTTATATTTAGAAAGTGAACTTCCCATGACCTTGACATAGCTGCCCTATATTATTTTGGTCCTCAGTTATATTTTGCTGTGTAAATACTCTAAAAGTTATTTCCTTAATGGTCAACTATGCTAGCTAGAGGGCAAATTCCTGAGGGACCTAGACTGCTAGCAAATTCACTCAGAGTGGAGAGAAGACAAATCATTAAATAAATTTTGTTGAATTAAACCAACTTAATGGGTATATAATGAAAACCACTGTCAGTTTTATTGCATCAGAAAATGTTTTCAGCTAAAGTTCATTGTAACCAAATCTGAGGTAAAATGAAAAGAAACTCATTCTCCCAAGACAACTGGAATCTTCACTCCTGAGATTTACTGACTTTCCCAGAAGTAGACATGTAGATTGAGGTTTGTGAGAGGGCCAGCCAGGCATGTGGACACTGAAGTGTGTGACCGTCTTCCTACCCAAGTGTATGGAGCAAAGAAAAAGTGATCTAAAAAATGATGTTTATTGGTTCTGACTCAGTAACATGGTCTTGGACCCATATGAACACATAAAGCTTTAGTAACCAAGTATGATTAAGAATTTACTTCCTGTGTCCTGTCCATGCAATGTTCATGATCCTCACAGGGATGAAGAAAAGGAACTTGGATCTCTCTATACCATCCTATCTAATAAAAGTAATATACAAATTGACCATGCCTGCGCCATACCCACAAGCCATCCCTGCCAGCCAAGCCCACCAACTAATCAGAGTGAGTATGCAAATTAACCAACAAGATGGCTACAGCCACAGAGAGAGCAGGAGAGAGGCTTGGGTTGCCCCAGGCGATGAAGGAAGACAAGCTTTCTGCACACCCTGGAGGCCCAGGCGTCCACTTAAGGCAACAAAGTTTCAATGGCTGTGTGAGCAGAAGGCTTGGCTCCACTCTAGGCTACAAAGTTTAAATGATAGAAGATAAATAAATCCCAGATACCAGGGCTTCTGCTTGGGTCACCGGGGTACGTGGCTGGCCTGCAAACCACCTTAGGCCCTTGCCTAGGCCACCCCATGACCCAAGGGAACACCTACCCTGATCTGGGACACCCTTCAGGGCAAACCAACTGACCCCACCTGTGCAGCAGGCCTTTATCCTATCTAATAAAAGAGTAATATGCATACTGACCATCATTCCAACCCACAAGATAACTTCCTCCATGTGGTCAAAAGATCTTGCCCCTATGTGGACACAAGGTGGTCACCACAAGATGGCAAGCAGGGGAGTGTGGTTGGGAGGGTCCAAGCTTGCAAGGGAGGGCAGTTGGGGGTGATCAAGCCTGCAGAAGAGAGCAGTTAGGGGCAAACAGTGCTGGCAGGGGAGCAGTTAGGCATCAATTAGGCTGGCAAGGGAGTGTTTAAGGGGTGATCAGGCTGGCACACAGAAGCGGTTAGGGGCAATCAGAAAGGTAGGCAGGTGAGCAGTTGGGAGCCAGCAGTCTTGGATTGTGCGAGGGATGTTCGACTGCCCGTTTAAACAGGCAGTCGGATATCCCTCCAGGGGTCCCATATTGGAGAGGGAGCAGGCTGGGCTGAAGGACACCCCCCTGTCCCATGCACAAATTTTGTGCACCAGGCAGTCCTATATAATTAAAGGGTAATATGCAAATTGTCCCCTTGACCAGGAATTCAGCCAGAGTTTGACTAGGGGGCAGGGCCAACCCATCAACCACTGGGGCCCCTCCCCCCAGCCACCCTGGCCTCATTGGTCTTGATGGGGTAGGTCCACTGGAACCCACCAGTGCATGATTCGTGCACCAGGCCTCTAGTTTATAAGATAACAGAACAGTCTGAAACTCATTCCTGGGCAGAGAAGGTAAGCACAAGATTAGCTAAGTTTGAAGCCTACACTAAATGTGAAGGGCCAAGGCTGGTTGTAAAAGGATGGATCCTTCCTCTAGATCAGTGGTTCTGAACCTTTCTAATGCTGCAACTCTTTAATACAGTTCCTCATGTTGTGGTGACCCCCAACCATAAAATTATTTTCATTGCTACTTCATAATTGTAATTTTGCTACTGTTATGAATTTTAATGTAAATATCTGTGTTTTCCGAAGGTCTTAAGCTCTACAGCAGTGGTTCTCAATCTGTCACGACCCACAGGTTGAGAATGGCTAGCAGGGTCACCTAAGACCATCGGAAAACACAGATATTTACATTACGATTCATTAACAGTAGCAAAATTACAGTTATGAAGTAGCAACAAAAATAATTTTATGGTTGGGGGTCACCACAACATGAGGAACTATATTAAAGGGTCACGGCATTACAAAGGTTGAGAACCTCTAGTCTAGATTGTAGATTTTAAGACTTTAAGTTGAGAATAGTGGAAGAGAACTGTCAAATATGAACTCTGCCACTAGTAATTAACAGCTTCCAAATGTGGTAAACTGGATTTCCTATTGTTGCCTAGGTAATATATTCCTATGAAATCTGAATTAATATAGTCATACTGGTGAGATCATTTTCTCTTTTTGTTTCTCTTTGTATTCTTGATTATGACCCACTTTATTAACCAAAACTTCAAGTTTATACCATGGAACCCAACCATGATAAAATCTATGGATCTAATTGTTAAGAGAGAATGTCTCCTCTCTTTTCTTTCCCCATTATAAATTCCTTTCTATTTTAGAATACATTTAAAAATTTGCAATATATGATTTACTCAACATACCTTATAACACTAATTACAATAATTATATTTCAAGTGCTTTTGGAAGTTATAGCTTTGTACTACTCAGATTATTTTGGTAATAAAAACACTGATGTTAACTCAGAAGTTATAGCCTTTCCCAATATTTTGAAATGGTATTAAACAATGGACTCATTCAGTTTCAAACAGTTACCTCAGGCTTTCATTCCCTGCATTCCAGCCAATCACTTTTGAGTGGTCCATTTGTCTCTGGCTACCCTGGTATTTTCCTTCTCTAGTCTTCCCTTCTCTTTGTATCCCATTCACCCACAGGGAATTGGGTAATAATTTATATAAATTATCTCTTTCTTTCATTCACTGATCCAAGGAATATGAGCTGCATGGCTAATTTTCTAACAAGTAAAATCTAAAGTGTTGATTCTGGAATGTGAATGAAGGAGCCAGTGGTAAGTAGTGGTGGCTTAAGCTACTCTCTGTATTTCTCCTGAGGCAGCAAGGCTCACTCATTATGCACAAAATTATGGAAAACAAAACAAAGTACAATACAACACATTGGCAATTAAATTAACCCTGTGCCTCTCAACAGAAACAAGAACAGTTAAGAATCTAAAGCCAGTCTTCAAGAGTTTCTAAATATTTGGCATCTGCCTCCTTGCCAGTAATAATACACTAATTAACACTTTTGCTCTTCTTTACAAACTTCATGTAAGTTATACACAGCATACAGTATGGGACAAGGAGTACAGTAGTCCTGAGTCTTTAGGACAAGCCATGCAAGAAGTGATAGAAAGAGGATTCCATTAATCAAGTTATAGCCTGTTTCTTTTCAAACCACTAGGACACATGCTGTTCATCTGTTCCTTTCTTATTTTATACAGATCTCTTAATTCAGGGCAAATTATATTACCATCTGTGCAATGGTAAAAAATAGAAAATATAATTCCTGTTACTTTGTTGTTCTGTAAGTGAGTAAGTGAATTACAAGTATCTTTGTAGAAAATATTTACAGATCTGGACTTATTATTAAATTAGACACCCCCACTAAATTTTACTAAATTGCAATCAACATATAATACTGTATTAGTTTAAGGTATATTACAAAATTATTTGATATATGTATATATTGAAAAATAATTGCAATAAGTTAGTTAACATCCAGTACCTCACATAGTTACAAATTATTTTTTTCTAGTGATGAGAACTTTTAAGATCTACTCTCTTAGCAACTTTCAAATATAAAATACATTATTGTTAACTATAGCCACCATGTTTTACTTTGAATCCCCAGAACTTATTTATTTTATTATGGGAAGTTTATAGCTTTTGGCTCTTCACCAGTTTCCTGGACCCTCCAACCACCTGAATTAGATACTTTTAAAGCTTACATTTTAATTCAAATACACCAAAACACACGGTGAAGAATATAGAGGATGAAGAAAAATGCAAATATTAGTTTAAGTTTAAAGAAGTGAATTCTATTACTTATTTATTTATTTATTAAAATATATTTTATTGATTTTTTTACAGAGAAGACGGGAGAGGGATAGAGAGTTAGAAACATTGATGAGAGAGAAACATTGATCAGCAGCCTCTTGCATGCCCCCCACCGGAGATGTGCCTAAAACCAAGGTACATGCCCTTGACCAGAATGGAACCTGGGACCCTTCAGTCTGCAGGCTGAGGCTCTCTATCCACTGAGCCAAACCAGTTTTGGCTTAATTCTATTTTTATAAAATTATAAAGAATAACATTAAAGATCCTCATTGGTTAGTTCAAAGGAATGAAACATATTGCTTCACATTAATAATATGATCCCACAAGGTTCAGTTATTAGAATCAAACACATTGAAGATACTGTCTTTTCTCTGGAAAATCTGCCTAAAGTATATCTTTGAAATCTCCAGAAAGAAATGACTCTCAAATCTGGTAACATCATATTGCAAACACAGGCAGTTCAGAGAGCTGAAGCATTGTACTTCAAGAATTTGAACTTTTGCTAAAATCTGTTTGACTCAGTGGATAGAGCATTGGCTTGCGGACTGAGGGGTCCCAGGTTTGATTCCAGTCAAGGGTGTGTACCTTGATTGCGGGCGAATCCCCAGTGGGGGGTGTGCAGGAGGCAGCTTATCGATGCTTCTCTCTCATTGATGTTTCTGACTTTATCTTTTTCCCTTTTTCTCTGTGAAAAGTCAATAAAATATATTTTAAAAAAAGAATTTGAACTTTTGATGACCAGTCTATCATTAACTGTGTAAATAGCAAAGAAAGAAAAAGATTACTACAAAATTGAATGTATATTTTAATAAAAATACATATTTTGTTTGACAATTTTCTAATATTAATATTTTGCTAATGGTGTTCAGTATATCATCTTGGAAGGCAGAGTCCTAAGCTCTATAACATAATCTTTCAAATTTTTACTTTCTTATCAATGTGGGTTGTTAGAAAATCTTTTGGATTAATAATTGTCAATGTAATGGGGAGGTCCTGTTAGAATCCAGGGAAAAGGATCATATGAAAAAAAGTATATAAAACACTTCCTTGAGAAAGGGAGAAAAGGTTTTATTTTGCATTGGAATTGAGAATTATGGGCAAACTCTCACTTGCTTATTTTTACAATGGCCTAAGTGCTGTAGATGAAAGAAAAATTAGAAATTTCCCAAGTATTTCATGAAAAAGGACTAAATATTGATGACATTCTATCTCAATTCAATGAAGCACAATATTGAGTAACACAACAGTGCACCAAGCTTTGTGGCATTAAAAAAGTATAAAAAGAGTTTCAACATTTAAGAAACTTACAATGTTATCACATAGACAAACATATTAAAAACATGTCCCACAGCCAAGAATAATGACACAAAACTAATTTGTATTCAATAGATATTGGATTCTGTCTTCACAATGTTCAAGTTCCTCCCTGTGAAGTGCAGTGAAAGCCCTTTAGTTTCCTCCCTGCAACATCTGAATTTCCTAGGCCAACTTTGAGGATCAACATCCTTTTTTTTTCTTCATTTAAAAAGCTGTCATTTTAATTGGAAAATATATAATATCTACCAAAAGTTTCTGAGCACTGGGATTGATTTTTACCCATTTCTGACTTCTATAGAATATTCACTACATTGGTTAATACACTGAATATTCAATAAACTTCTGTAAAAAAAATAAAAGAAAATGTTTGCATAAAAGAATGAAGGAAAGAACAGTTTAGTATCTCTCTCACACACACACCCTGTAATGGTTAAATGTAAAGCTTAAAAATTTGAGACCTGGGTTAAAAATCCAAGTTCTACCTGCTACTCCGTGTGTGATCTTGGGCAAGATGCTTAACCTAAGTGGATCTTAGTTTCCTTATTTGCAAAATGGCCAATATGAGTACATATTTGATGAAATTTTGTGAAGATTAGATTTAATAATGAAAGTAAAGTGTGCAGCATAATTTCTTGCACAAAAAAGTACTCAATAATTACTAACTACTATATTATTTGCCATCTGTCTATGTTTAAAAAAAATCTGTGGCAACTAACACTAAGAAATGGATATAATAAGACAAGACAAGAACCAGGATATAGGATTGACAATTAACTTTTTTTCAAATTCTTTAATAAAATAAGTGAAATTGATTTGTAGCTCAGAAAAAACATGCCCCAAACCAGGTAATATTTTATGGAAAAGAAAGATAAATTTTTGCTGCACGTTCAAGAATTGTGTTAAAATTTATTCTTTACAAATTTATTTGAGTTAGCTGACAATATTCTAAAACAGAGAATAAAAAAAAAACCTCAAAACACCAATGCAACAAATTTAGAAAGAATGCCTTCAGGTTCTTTTTTTTTTTTTAAATATATTTTATTGATTTTTTACAGAGAGGAAGGGAGAGAGATAGAAAGTCAGAAACATCGATGAGAGAGAGACATCGATCAGCCGCCTCCTGCATGCCCCACAGTGGAGATGTGCCCACAAGCAAGGTACATGCCCCCGACCGGAATTGAACCTGGGACCTTTCAGTCCCCAAGCTGACGCTCTATCCACTGATCCAAACCTGTCTCGGCACCTTCAGGTTCTTAGTTAATAGTTAATGAATCTGAAGGGTAGTTGATGAGGTTTTTGTTTAGTCATAAGAAAATGCATTCTCTAGAAATCCAGATGTTTGGTCCTAAAAAAATGCTGACTTGGTAATTGACAAATTTTTCTTAATTATTATCCTATCTAATAAAAGAGTAATATGCAAATTGACTGCACCTCCGCTACACCCACAAACCATGCCTACCAGCCACACTAATCAAATTGAGTATGCAAATTAACCCAACCAGGATGGATATGGCCACAAAGAGAGCAGGAGAGAGGCTTGGGTTGCCCTTGGCAATGGAGAAAGCCAAGGTTTCTGCACACCCTGGCCAGTCCAGGCCTCCATTTAAGGTAACAAAGTTTCAATGGCTGTGTGAGCAGAAGGCTTGGCTCTACTCTAGGCTACAAAATTTCAGTTGTAGAAGATAAATAAATCCCAGATACCAGAGCCTCCATTTGGGTCACAGAGGGGCGTGGCTGGCTTGAAAACTACCACATACCCCTTGCCCAGGCCACTCCACACCACTAAGGAGCACCCACACTGATCTGGGACAACCTTCAGGGCAAACCAGCTGGCCCCCATCCATGCACCAGGCCTCTGTCCTATCTAATAAAAGAATAACATCAAGATTGACCATCACTCCAACACACAAGATGACTGCCTCCATGTGGTCAAAAGATCCTGCCCACAGAAAATGGCCACCACAAAATGGCCAGCAGAGGAGTGCAGTTGGCAGGAATCATTCTTGCAAGGGAGGGCAGTTGGGGGTGATCAAGCCTGCAGGAGAGGACAGTTAGGTGCGACCAGGTCAGCAGAGAAGGAAAGTTGGGGGTGACCGGGCCTGGAGGGAAGGGCAGCTGAAGTGGGCCCAGGAATGCAGGGGAGGGCAGTTAGAGGCAAACAGGCTGGCAGGGGAGCAGTTAGGCATCAATCAGGTTGGCAGGGGAGCAGTTAGGGAGTGATCAGGCTGGCTGGCAGAAGCAGTTAGGTACAATCAGGAAGATAGGCAGGTGAGTAGTTGGGAGCCAGCAGTCTTGGATTGTGAGAGGGATGTCCGACTGCCCATTTAGGCCTGATCCTACCTGGGCAGTCGGACATTCCTCAAGGGGTCCCAGATTGGAGAGAGAGCAGGCTGGGCTGAAAGACACCCCCACCCCCATGTACAAATTTTGTGCACCAGCCTCTAGTCCTATATAATAAAAGGCTAAAATGAAAATTGACCAAACAGCCCAACAACTGGTCACTATGATGCACACTGACCACTAGGGGACAAATGCTCAATGCGGGAGCTGCGCCCTGGTTGTCAGTGCATTCCTGTGCTGCTCAGAAGCTGAGCTCATGAGTGCAGTGGTGGTGGCAGGAACATATCCCAGTTTTCAGTTGGTCCCTTGTGCACTCATAGTATTTTTGTTGGTATCCAGCATTCCACTGGCATCCCATTATATATCTATGATAATACTTCCAAGTTCTGCTATCAGGTATTTGTAGCATATTTTGATGTGATTTTCTACTATTCCCTATACATCACAGTTAACCTGGCAATACTGCCCAATCAGGGCTGGGAGGAGAGTGGTCACATTTATTACATGATCTTTTAAGCCATGTTGGTGCCTGTAAGCTCACAACACAACCCAAGGATGATGGCAGCCTCCGTCCAAATTCATGATCATGTTCCTTCATCTATGACTGCCTTTCCTGTGCTTTGGGCTTTTGAAAATCTTGGGTTGGCTCCTATCTGAAACAGTTTAAGTACTGTGTCTCAATTGCTCAATGGCATTTCTGAACTTGAGCTCTGAGCCCAGTCATTTCCCTCAATTTAATATGTGGGTCTTCAGCCAGTTCCAAAATTTTCCATGGGCACTGACTTATCACGACTTGTGCTTCAATACCAAAATATGAAAATAGCCAACCACCAAGTCAGTTGGAAGGAGTAAGGGAAGTAATTTCAGAGGAGGAATGCTTCACACTGAATGACTTTCTCTATTAGAGTGATAGTTGGACAAAATCTTGACATTGGTAAGAAGCCATTTCAAGTAGAAAAACTTCATAAAGAGGCAGATAAATAGGTTTTTAAAAATTATTTTTCTTTTGAAGGAAGTCAAGCAACACAGTTTACAAGGAGTTTCAATTTGGATTTATGGAGTTTAATACAAATTTCATAGTAAATTTTTAATTTAAAAATAAAGAATTTGACAGGATATTATTATTTTCTTAATGTAATAAATCTTTATTGTTCAGATTATTACAATTGTTCCTCTTTTTTCCCCTCCATAGCTCCCCTCCATACCTCCCCTCCACCCAGTTCCCACCCCACTCTCTGCCCTTACCTCCCCCCCGCTACTGTCCTCATTCATAGGTGTACGATTTTTGTCCAATCTCTTCCCACATTCCTCACACTCCTTCCCCCTGAGAATTGTCAGTCCACTCCCTTCCCATGCCCCTGATTCTATCATATTCACCAGTTTATTCTGTTCATCAGATTTTCATTTCACTTGATTTTTATATTCACTTGTTGATAGATATGTATTTGTTGTTGATAATTTTTATCTTTACCTTTTCTTCTTCTTCCTCTTCTTAAAGAATATCTTTCAGCATTTTATATAACACTGGTTTGGCTGTGAAAACTCCTATAGCTTTTTCTTATCAGTGAAGCTCTTTATCTGACCTTCAATTCTGAATGATGGCTTTGCTGGGTAGAGTAATCTTGGTTTAGGTTCTTGTTATTCATCACTTTGAATATTTCTTGCCACTCTCATCTGGCCTCACTGTTTTTCTCTTCCGGCTTTTGATATTCTCTCTTTGTCTTTTGCTACTGGCATTTTAACTAGGACGTGTCTTGGTGTGATCCTCTTTGGGTTCCTTTTATTTGGGATTCTGTGCTCTTCCTGGACTTGTAAATCTATTTCTTTCAATAGGTGGGGAAAGTTTTTGGTCTTTATTTCTTCAAATAGGTTTGCAGTATTTTGCTCTCTTTATTTTTCTGGCACCCTCATATTTCTGATATTGATATGCTTGAAGTTGTCCTAGAGGCTCCTTATATTACCTTCAAATTTTTAAATTCTTTTTGCTTTTCCGGTTGAGTGTTTTTTTGCTTCTTTGTATTTCAGATCTTTGACTTGATTCTTGCAATCCTCTAGTGTGCTGTTAGATTTCTGTATAATATTTTTTACTTCAGTCAGTGTATGTTTATTTTCTACTTGGTCCTTTTTCATATCCTCGAGGGTCTCGCTAAATTTTTTAAAAATATATTTTATTGATTTTTTACAGAGAGGAAGGGAGAGAGAAAATCAGAAACATCAATGAGAGAGAAACATCGATCAGCCGCCTCTTGCACACCCACTGTAGAGATGTGCCCGCAAGCAAGGTACATGCCCCCAACTGGAATCGAACGTGGAACCTTTCAGTCCACAAGCTGATGCTCTATCTGCTGAGCCAAACCAGTCTTGGCAGGTCTCGCTAAATTTATCAGCCTTTTCTAGGAAATTCTTGAAAAACCTTATAACTGTCGTTTTGCACTCTGTATCTAGTCATTTGCTTTCCTCCATTTCTTTCATTTATGATCTGTTTCTTTTTCTCCACATATTTGATGCTTCCTTGAGTTGATAGAGTGGCCTTTTGTGCTAGATGTCCTATAGGGCCCAGTGGCTCAGCATCCCCAGTTACCTGAGGTGGACACTCTTGATGGACCCCTTTGTGAACTGTGTGCACAGTCTTGTTGTAGTTAAGCCTTGACTGTTAGTATCACTGGGAATAATTGACCTTCAGGCCACTTGGCTGTGAGGATCATCTGTTTCTACACTAGGAGAACTTCTGTGGTGGAGATACCCTTATGAGACAAGACTTGCAAAAGCCTCTGTGTTCAGCTTGGATAGGGTGGAGTCTCAGGGCATAGCAAGCAGCATTGGTTTCCCATCAGCTCTGCCTTAATATGCCCCTGTGTCTCAGTGTCCCGTGGTAATAGCTTCAAGCACCTCTGAAAGAAAGCCACCCTCTGGTTCTGCCTGCTGCCAGACATTCGAGTTTCTCCTCGAATGAGTCTAGATTTCCAGAGTCTCACTCAGAACTGAAGTTCAGTGCAGTCAGCAGCATTTGTCTCCGTCCTGCTTGAGAAAGCCAGCCATGTACTCAGTTGCCTGCCCTCTCTGCGTGCATGCTTTGGTACCTTTGCCTTTCGCAGTTCCTCTGAGTCTCAATGTGCTTTTTTCTTTCCTGACAGCTCAGTTTTACCTCATATGAGTCTGGGTTCCCAAAGTCTCACCCAGACTGGAGTTCAGCACCATTGGTAGCTTTTGTCTTCTTCCTGCTTGAGAAAGCCAGCCAGGCACTCAGTTGCCAATCCTTCCTGCGGGAGCATCTGAGTACCTCTTGACAGGATATTATTTATCCAAGGAGGATTTGTTGAAAATTTTTAGAAGGCAAACATTCATTAAGTGCCCAATGATGAGAACAAAGAATAACAAGACTAATATATGATATTTTCTCTCAAAAAGCTAACTTCCCAGTAGGGGAGGCAGAAAAACAAATAAATTATTTTTATGTTTGTTGGAGCTCTTTCATCTAATGCAATTTGGTCCAGAGTTTGGTTTACTAACCAAATAAAAATTTGGTTGTAGGAGCGAATTTAAAAAGTACTTTTTAATATTTTACTTTAAAACAAAATTGTACATTCTTTTAATATGATTTTTTTGGTATGTCACATTATTTTTCTAATTTAAACCATATTTGCAGTGCATGGTGTGTGGTTTAATATCTGTATGTTTTACAAGTGGAATGACAAACAAAAGAAAGTTGCAAAATAATGGTATAGATCCTCCTAGAGTTGCATTAACTTTGTAAACTAGTATTACAGTCAACATTTAATTTGATAGTATTTTTTTAGCACTCAACTTTATTCAACTTTCTATCTTTTAAAAAATATTCACAATTGCTTTCACTGAAACAACTTTCTTTCCATATAGTGTTTCATTAATTCTAAAATAAAATTTAATTCTGTAATTAAAATAGCAAAGACAACTGGTTGGGGGAGAATGTTACCAACGTTCGGATAAACTTGGACTCAATTGGCAGGAACAGCAGTTTGTGGTTATACTGGAGAACAGCTGAAAGCTGGAAAATTTTAGCACGCTTTAGGCATTAACCATATTTTACAAAGGGAATGGATAATACCAACCATATAGTATAGGTATATTAATTGGAACTCCATTAAGAACTCTTCTATAGTACTAAAACTGAGATATGCACAAGATGTTATGGATACATAGTTTAAGAGCAAATGAGTATTATCAAGATTACATAGGTCAGAACCTTGGGAAATATCAACTTAAGAAGCATCCAACCTTTCATAAGAAACAAAAGAATGAAAGATCAAATCATAGTAGCTTTGGTAGAACTTGTCTTGCTTAGTTAGAGTGAGTTCTGTTGGACTTTTCTGGGAGTTCAACAGAACCTGGAAAACAGTGCAGAGGCACAAAAGGGCATCTGGGAGTCATTGAAAAGAAATCATTTTATTACCACACACTTCAATAGATTTTCCTGAGATCAATGCTTCTCCAAAGTGCAGAGCCATACAAAGTGGTGATTTAAAAATAAATATTTTAATTCAGTTTTTTTGGGTAATAATTGCAACTTATTTATTAAAAAACATAGAAAGAAGATTGAAGAAGCAGATGGGTTAGTACATGTTTTTCAGGAAAGAAAAATAAAATTTCTGTAATAAAAATGAGGTTGTTACTAATTAACAATTATATGTGTACAATTTCTATGTGTAGACATTGTAGAAAATTTAGAAAGTTTTACAATAGAAAACTGCATACATATACCAGAAATAAAAAAAGTTATTTATAATTTTATAATTTTGTTTTATACCTCTTTTTTGTATTATGTATATTACACACATATATAAATGAAAGCATACTAAATTTTTTTCACTTAACAATATATGGTGGCTATTTTTAACAAAAATTGATTGATTTATTTTTATTTTTTGAGGCATTGAATATGATTGTGATCGAACTGCTGAATTTTAGTGTTGAGAATACTGCTCTAGTTCTCAGCTTCTTTTATTTTTATTGCAGAGTATAGAATTTTATTAGTCTTTTTCAACATCTATAGAATTAACTAAACATATCACCTCCTTTAATTGGTTGAAAGAATGAAATATCTCCCTTCTCTCAAAGTTTAATTCATTTTTATGCTATTTAAATATTTTAATTTTTCCAAATAATACATTTATATAATTTAAACAATAAAATATATTTATAAAACTGACATTGAAAAATAAGTCTCTGAGCTCCAAATTTCCTATACCCATGTGCTCTCTCACAAGCCCTGTTGGTTATATCTTTTGGCATTTACTTTCTCATATTTTATAATATTTCTTAACTTGTCAATTTTAGTTATTATATATTTATTTCTTATGTTTTCTCTCTATTGTTTCAATATAATATTGTTAATTAGTTTTGTTGAATTTTTTATCACTATTTATCTTACTATAACTATGCTCATACTCTTCAGAGTGGAACCAAGTGACATAGTTGTATTATCTCTCCTGTGTAATTTTTGTTTTGCCTAGAGTTAGTACTGTAATTCCTGTTTTCATTATTTTTCAAAATTATTCTTTTAATCCTCACCCAAGGATACTTTTTTCAATGATTTCCAGAGAGAGTGGAAGGAAGGAAGAGGTGAAGAGAGAGAGAGAAACACTGATGTGAGAAAGACACATTGGGGGAAAAAACAAGATGGCAGCATAGGTAAACAGCTAAATTGCTGCCTAGCATAACAATTTCAAAACTACAACTAAAAGACAAAACGGACATCATTCAGAACCACAGGAAGGCTTGCTGATTGTAAATTCTACAACTAGAAGGAAAGAGAAAAGCACACTGAGACACAGAGGAGCTGCAGAAGGCAGAGATACTGAGACACAAGCATGGAGAGGACTGGCAGCTAAGTGCGTGGCTGACTTTCTCAAGCTGGAGAGAGACGGAAGCTGCTGACTGTGCTGAACTCTAATTATGGGCAAGACTCTGGGGACCTAGACACATACAGGGTGAAACTGGACTGTCAGGAAAGAGAAAAGCCCACTGAGACTCAGGGTAACTGAAGAAGGCAGAAGTCCAGAGTTGCATGCTGGAGCGTGGTGAGGACTAGTAACTGAGTGCATGGCTGGCTTTCTCAAGCAGGAGGGAGACAAAAGCTCCCAACTGCACTGAACTCCAGTTCTGGGTGAGACTCTTGGAACCCAGACTCATTTGGGGAGAAACTGGACTATCTGGCAGCAGGCAAATCTTGAGGATGGCTTTCTCTCAGAGGTGCTTGCAGCAATTACCACGGGACACTGAGACACTGGAGCCTATTAGAGCAGGGCTGATAGGAAGCCAAGGCTGTCTGCTCTGCCCTGAGACTCCACCCTATCCAAGCTGAGCATGGAAGGCTTGTGCAATTTTGCAAGTCTTGTCTTATAAGGATGTCTTCATTACAGAAGTTCTCCTAGTGTAGACACAAATGATCCTCACAGCCAAGTAGCCTGAAGGTCAATTCCTTCCAGTGATACCAACAACAAGACTTAACTACAATAAGACTTAACTACAATCCACAAAGAAATGCACCAAGTGTGTTCACCTCAGATAACTGGGCAGGCTGTGCCATTGAGTCCTATAAGACACGTAGCACACGAAGCTACTCTACCAACTCAGAAAAGCAGTGAAGATGTGGAGACAAAGAAATAGATCACAAATGAAAGAAATGGCGGAAAGTAAATGGCTAGATACTGAGTGTAAAACCACAGATATAAGGTTTTTCAAGAATTTTCTAGAAAAGGCTGATATATTTAGCGAAACCCTTTAGGATATGAAAAAGGACCAAGTAGAAAATAAACATACACTGACTGAAATAAAAAATATTATAAAGAGAACTAACAGCAGACTAGAGGAATGCAAGAATCAAGTCAAAGGTTTGAAATATAAAAGAACAAAAAACACTCAACCGGAAGAGCAAAAAGAAAAAAGAATCCAAAAATTTGAAAGTAGTTTAAGGAGCCTCTGGGACAACCTCAAGCATACCAACATCAGAATTTTGGGGGTGCCAGAAGAGAGAGAGCAAGATACTGAAAACCTATTTGAAGAAACAATGACCAAAAACTTCCTCCACCTGGTGAAAGAAATAGACTTACAAGTCCAGGAAGTGCACAGAACCCCAAACTAAAGGAACCCAAAGAGGACCATACCAGACACATTATAATTAAAATACCAACTCAAAAGACAAAGAGAGCATATTAAAAGAAGCAAGAGAAAAACAGTTAATTACCTACAAGGGAGCACCCATAGGACTGTCATCTGATTTTTCAACAGAAACTATGCAAGCCAGAAAGGAGTGGCAAGAAATATTCAATGTGATGAATAGCAAGAACTTACAACCAAGATTACTCTACCCAGCAAAGCCATCATTCAGAATTGAAGGTCTATAAAGAGCTTGACAGACAAGAAAAAGCTGGGGGGGAGGAGCCAAGATGGCGGCATAGGTAAACACCTACACGGCTGCCTCGCACAACAATTTCAAAACTACAACTAAAAGACAGAACAGACATCATCCAGAACCACAGAAAAGCTGGCTGAGTGGAAGTTCTACAGCTAGAATGAAAGAGAGGGGTTCACAGACACCCAGAGGAACTGCAAAAAGCTGAGGTACGGAGACGCGCGCGCTGGGAGAGCGGGTGCCCGAGTACCTGGCTGGCTTTCTCTGACGGGAGGGAAACGGAGACTCCCAACGGCATTGAACCCCTTATCCTACGACACTAAACCCCAGACCCAGCCGAAACTCATACGGGGGGAGTTTG